>JAJOOH010073492.1:0-10198 GCA_029582605.1 Solanum gracilifrons | reverse complement strand
TAATGAAATGGCATGTGTTCCTTTAAAGTTAAGCATGAGTTGTATATGAATATATGTTGAGTATGTATACGGTTGGCTATGGTTTTATATGTGAACATCGACTTAGTATGTTATATTGTAATGGTAAATTTTCTTATCTATGGTAACCCTTAGGAATACTTAGGTGTATATGAAGAGATTGTATAGGCGGTCACTTCATGTTTCACTTAAGTGTGGCTTTGGGTAACTTGAGATAGAGGTCAAGAAATGATGAAAAGGCTTACTTGTATTTTTTTTCATGAAGTTTTACCAAATGGCATAAAAGCATGTTTCTCCAATGAACGTCCCTTTTAGCATGTTTTTGCATGGCTTCCATACTTAGTACTTAATTGTGCTAACCCCTTTCTTTCCCTTTTTAACTAAAGTGTAGGGATTTGGAGATGATGACATGTCATGGCTATTTGATAGGTTTCTAAGTGTTGAAGATGAAGACTTGGTGAGTCCTCATATATTCGAGGACAATACCCCATATGTTCTTTTATGTCTTTTTAAGTATTGTTTAAGTTGTGTACGGGATTAGTCCCGAATTTGTACTCTAAAGTATTAGATGGTTATGAGACATCATGTATAAAGTCTAGAAAGTCTTCCGCTTGCTATTTTTTAATTAAATGTTTTCTTGGTAAAGAAAGTTTTAAATTCATTATGTTTTTAGTGTTATGCGATGAATGAATGCTAAGAGGCTTGTATTAGACCTCCGAGAGGTCGAGTACGCCTGTTACGACTTGGGGGTGCTCTCGGGTCGTGACAATGACCCAAGTCTTGACTAAGGCTATGTAAGGATGCTTGAAAATTACTCCTTTCTTATTATTATGTTGATTTATGCACATTGATTATTCTTATGGTTTCTATTGACTAACCATGCTGTTTATGTTGTTTATGCTAGCTATCATATTTAGTACATTCTTGTACTAACGCATACTCTTGCCTACATTCTTATCAAATGTAGGGTCCGACGTTCCCAATTCACACATTTGTGGCTAGGTTCTTAGTTTATCAAGGAAGTGAAGCTTTGGTGAGTCCTCATTGTATTCAAGGATTGGATCACCCATTTATCTCTTTTATGTCTTTCTTTTCATGTTGGACTTTTGTATGAGTTGTGACCCAAGATTTTTATCTTTTATGTTAGATGGTTCGAGACAATGATGTTAGACTTCCGCTCATTTTATAAAAGACTTTGATTGTGTTGAAATGTTTTAAATTTCTGCACCTTTTCTATTACTTTATGTTATGATATGCTAAGTGGCTTGTATGAGGCCTCTCGGGGTCTTATACGCCTTGTTACATCTAAGGAGTACCCCTGGGTTGTGACAGCTCAAGAAAAAGTTCTTTATGTCTTTTTCTCCAAAGTTTCTCAAAAATTTAGAGCATTTAAGGTATGTAAGACTAATCATAGTGTTGGACGATAAGTTTGTGCTCATGCCCTACATCTCAATTTAGTTAGTAAAAGTTTAATCTAGGGTTCTACCCTCAGTTTCATAGAATTATTGATATAAGTTATGTTTTTTTCTGATATTTTAAATCCTTATATTATGAGATTGTAATATTTTGTGCATTGAGATTCTTGAGTTGTTGTTCATGCTTGAATTTCCACATAGCCTCTATTTGTTGAAGTTTTTACAAATAGTTTTCAAACCCGTATCTTCCTTAAATTGATTTTGGAAACTAAAGCGAGTTTAAGAGAAAGTTTAAACCTTAATTTATTTGAACAATTTAAGGGAACTTAAATGGTCCCAAATGTATTATTTTCACATTTAAAAAGAGAACACCATTTTTAGAAAAGTATAAAGAGTTTCCAAATAACTTCAATACTGTTCAGTTACCTCTTACATATGCCCTTTTTGAGTAATTATCTCATCCCAGTGAGTAGTTTACATGAGCATTTAACCATATATTTTGGGAGTAGTATTGAGTATCGATTTAGATGAGAGTTCAGATAACTCCTAACCACATAAACCACGTAGCCAGCATGGGAGATGATCACACTGACATTTAGGCGACTCCTCACTACCTCTTGAGAAAGCTTTTATATGGATCCATGAGATGAGTTTTTTTCTATACTTCGGTAAGGTATATGATAGTTCTAGCAACGTGGGTGAGACGTTGTATCATCACGAGGCTCATTGTGATGATTGTCGGTTAGAGAAACTCTCTAGTAAAGTAAAGAGTAATTATATATGTATATTTCAGTTCAGTCCAGTATCTAATATTATTGCATTTTATTTGCTATTGCTCCAAGACATAGATATTTTCAGAACACCCAAAAAAAATATACTCTAAAATTCTAATAATTCTTCGTAGGTGTATAGGTTCATAATGAGTTATTTTTAATTGTCCATGGGTACTAAGGTTCAATCATAAGTGTGTAAAGTGTATTGAATATAAATTAAGGTCATAAGAAACTCCTAGCATACCAAGAGTTCTATGCCTAATACTGACTAAATGACTGGTTTTGAAATTTTCTTTTCAATGTCTTTGACCATTTGTCAATCCAAATTATGTACTGAAAGGTATGCCCATTTTATCGGCACTACACAGTCGTGTGAACCGCCGCACGAAGAACACTTCTGTCATGCGACCTCACGGTAAGGTCAATGCTACTTCCCCGCCTGCGCGAATAGTTGTGTAACCGTGCATGTTTGCTCCGAAATTCTTTTAGTTTTATATATCATCTTTTCATATTTTGAGGAGGTGTTTTTTCGTCTTTTCTTTATCCCATAAGCCTAATCCATGACTATTAACTTCCTCCAAAAGTCAAATTCAACGAGATTTCACAAGTTATGACAAACTCTTCTACTTTTTTTTTCCAACACTTCAAAGAACAAGATCTACAAGAATTTTAAATATCTCAATCGTGAATTTTCCTCAAACTTCAAAATTAAGATATGTAGGACTTTAATGAGGAATTCTTTTCATCCTCATGTCCAAAAGTCATCAATTTTTCATGAATTTAATTTTATGGTTGGGGTTTATAAACCCACTTTCAAATTCACCCTTGTTATGTCCAATTGCATGATTTCTTAAACTATTTACTCATGATTATCGATTATTGACTATTGTGTAATTCATCTTTATGCTTTACAAGGTTTTCTATTGTAATCCTTATTAGTTCTTGACATGATTTTATTTATGATTCTTGAAGCTTATATTTCAAAACATGATTGTAGAGACTTTATGTTATTATGAAAGCTATTTTGAGAATCTACAAGTTATGGATGTTCTAGAATTTTTTTTGGTTTGAAAGATATGTTTTAGAAAGAAATTCCAGCATATGATTTTAATTTTAAAAGAAAGATTTGAGTTTAGTCTCATATATTTGGATATAGTCTCACAGCTAGATATGTTTTAGAAAGAGATTTTGAGCAAGACTTATGTAAGCATCTAGATAAGCTTGACATATTTATGAGCTATATAGATAGTATGTTTGGGGAGTAGTATGTAATACTAAGTGAACATGAGTTCTAGAATTTCCAAGTTCTAGAACTACATGACACCATAGGATTATGTTTCACCTTTTTTATCGCTCAACTCCTTTAGCCCTTTAAAGTTTAATTAGTGGATTCATATTAGACAAAAAAAATCATATACCCTAACAAGGTATAAGGCACCCTCCCAATTGGGGCATTCATTGGTGCATCATGAGATCACATGGTATAAGTCGATTAAGGAAAACTCCCACTAAAAGACTTAAATCCAATTTTAAATATATTTTTTCTTAATATAATCATTATAATATTTCAAATAGAATGCATCCTTTCTGATATGATTTTGCAAATTATGATCTCAAACATGTATTTTTCTTTTTGAAATATTATTTCATGTCACAGTTTTGAGTCTCATTCCTTCAATTATCAGTTGTATATTACTCATGCTCAGATTTGTAGTTCTTTCACTTGTTGTATAAGTGTTGTTCTCCGTTCTTACCTTACATACCAATATATTTCATGTATTAATGCTACTTTGAACTACATCGTTAAATGATGTACATTTCAATACTTTGATTCAAATTTATAGGTAGATGTTCCACTTAGTTCATCTACTTTTAGCTTGTGGTGAATCCTCCTCACATTCAAAGGACTTAGTTACGATTCAAAAGATTTTATTCAGTTAAGTTGTGTTAGGTTTCAGGAAGCCCGGGGTCTTATCCTGGTAAACTTATCCAACTCAATTGTTTTAGAGGCTCATTTGACACAGCCATGGGTCATACACATTAGTAGTTTCAGTTATATTTCAAACTTTTGCTCAAATGTTTTAGTATTCTTTGTTTTAAAAAGATGGTTCAATATTCAAGAGCTTGGCTATTACTATATATCTTAGCTTCCGCATCGGTTAGTAGTCAATCTTATAATATGATAGACCAAGGATGAAACAAACCAAATCCTCACTATATTAATAAGAGCACTGAAACAGTATTATAACTTTAATATTCTAGTTGCAATAATCAAACTACCAAATTACAATGGAAATATTGAAATAACAAGTAACTAAGGATAGAGATAAGAATGGAGATGAGAAACTTAGACTCTAGAATTGGGGATGAGAAACACAGAAACTGCCTTTGCACATAATTCATGCGATGCCCTCAGATAGTGATTCCCTAATCTATTTAACTACAATCAACATACCCTCAGTCTAGATCCCAGATTATCCTTTGTGAAGGCCTAGCCTTATTGCTTTTGTTGGGACTACTTGGTCCAATATCTATTTGTGCAATATATTTGTTGGTATCTTTATTTGGTTGGGGCTGATTCATAACAATACTCTCGTCCTCAATAAGAACCTTGTCCTCAAGGTTCAAGTCAAAAGATCTCGCCAACGAAAGCATTGGTAATCTGGGTGCAGTTACATTGACTTTAAGTTGGACGAAGTGCATTTGATGGCAAGCACCTGCAAGTCCCTTTCGAGAAAAATCAAAAGCTTCATACCAAGCTTTGTATATTGTGTCAACATAGTTTACTGCTTGTTGGACATGGTTGGGACAAGAAAAATCTTGTAGTTTCTCTAAATGTCCCCTAGGCCACAATATCCTTAGAATGGACGTCATAATATAGGTTGCTTTGCTAACAACCCTAATATGATCCAGTTCAACAACAACTTCAAAATTTGCAAGATGCTCACTCACACTCCAGCTTAACATAGTAAGAACACAAAATAGAGGCAAACTAAGTTGTAGTCCATCTCTGGCATCATTGTAGACCACCACCAAGTGTTTGAACATAATTAAATCAATACACCCTCCATCTTGCAGCCCAGAATTTCCCCTCCATGACACATTGTTAGTCCTAGGCATTTGTACATTATCCTTAAGCCACTGTACAGAAACCCATTTGTTTAAATGGACAATTCTAGTTGAACTTCCCACAAAGTAAGCCAATGAGAGTAAAGAAATGTAGTGAAGATGCTTCAAGTTATCCTTGAAATGCGCAGACTTAAGGTTAGATGCAGCGTGTTCCATGTCATCCAATAGCTTGCGGAATTTGGCCTGATCAATCACCATGTAGCAGATCTCAATTTTGTAGTTAAGATTAATGTTGACATCGTGTCGCCAAACTGATGGTCACTCGAAGTTGGCCACCAAAACATTACAACATAATATGCATCGACGATTATTTTATATTTGATTGATGGACAGGGGATTGCAATGTAGTTATAGATAACACATGACCCATTAGACAAGTAGCAATGCACACACCATGGTTCTATATTAATAAGAGCACTGAAACAGTATTACAACTTTAAGATTCTAGTTGCAATAATCAAACTACCGAATTACATTGGAAATATTGAAATAGCAAGTGACTAAGGATAGAGATAAGAATGAGGATGAGAAACTTAGACTCTAGAATTGGGGATGAGAAACACAGAAACTGCCTTTGCACATAATTCATATGATGCCCTCTGATAGTGATGCCCTAATCTATTTAACTACAATCAACGTACCCTCAGTCTCGATCCCAGATTATCCTTTGTGAAGGCCTAGCCTTATTGCTTTTGTTGGGCCTACTTGGTCCAATATCTATTTGTGCAATATCTTTGTTGGTATCTTTATTGGGCTGGGGCTGATTCATAACAAAGGATTCTCTTGGGCTAACAATAATTTCAAATATTGATCACATTTAGGATGTAGACTCGGAACGTGGCACAAATACACCTCACTCCATATATTATAATCCTTAATTACAATAGGAGAAAACACAATATTTCTAAAGTATAGAATGAATTTTATAATACATATTTATATAAGTGAAGACACTCAAATTTGAATTTAGAAGAAATTCATGACATATAAGTTTTATAAAAGAGTAAAATTGATTCGTTTATGATGATAGGATAAAAAATCATTATTTTCCACACATAATAGTATTTTAAATTATCTTTTGAACAGTGATTATATTATTTTGTACTTAATATTATATTTTTTTGTATAGAATTATAAAACGGTGTAGTAATGAAAAGAATTAAAGGAAAAATGAGTCGAAACAAGAGAAATAAAAAAGAGAGGGAAGCCAATGTAATGATTTGTCCCGTTATTATGAGTATTTAGGACCATAGTATCCTTGTATAGGTTTGCATGGGTTAAGAGTTGTTAAAAAATCGAAAATGAAAATTGAGTTTTAGAAATCCTATCAGGCGTAGCTATAGTAAAAAAGTCTTTGCTATAGCGAAATTAGGCTTCGACATAGTAAAGGCTCACATGTTGGTGAGGTTCTCCATAGAGAACAATTGGTTTGGTTCCCTGGAAAAAGTGGTCCAGGTCACGTAGGTTCGCTATAGCGAAGGTCTTCTACATAGAGAAGGTTGCGAAAACAATAACTCTGATTCAAGTCAGTTTTCGTTCAGTCTTAATCAAAATATAAAATATTCGGTGAAAATACTCTAGTGGTGAATTTTCCAATGCTTAGGGTTTTCTCCCTATAAGTACTTCTCTTTCATCTTTCCAATCCGTAATTAGATTTTCTCCTACAATCGAAGGGTAAAATCTTCGTGAGAATTCATGGGTTTTAACCCTAGAGTTATTATCTTGATGGGGGAGTATAACTATGCATAATTACTGATTTTAAGCCGTTATATTTTATATTTTAGCATAGATTATGAATCATTCATTAACGATCATATTAGGGAACTTAGAAATCTCATAAAGTTAGATTCTTTGAGCAAATGAACTGCTCAAGAGAGGTTAATGGGACTGAAACTCCAAGAATGAGATTGGTATGATCATGGAAACCTATGATTTGATGAAATGAACTTAAAATAAATAGTTTATCCTTCTAAACAGATAGAATTATGTGGGCTTGAATACCCAAAGTTTGAGGAAATAGATGATTAAGTTACTACTATATTTTGCTTGTTTTAGACATTGAACATTCTGAGGTTGTAAGGAAAGGGAAGGTCCGAGAATTCAACTTGTTTACTTCAATTCTCCGATTGAGGTAGATTACGATTTACTTGGAGTTAGATTTTGCTTAGTTTCTGATATGTAATAGGAGTTGTACTGCATATATATTGATTATTTTCGGACATAGTTGATGCTTATTTTATAATTGAATTAATAAGGACTGAATAAATGAGCATTCAAATTGTCGAATTGTTTGTTTCACTGATGTAATGAAATATGAAGTTGTGACTATTCTATACTTAATGTGTTATTCTAAGAGGTAACTGGATAAGCTATCAAACTAATATATGTGGATACACTAGGAATGTGTTATTTATTATTCTGATGATGAGGTTCATTGTGAGCTTGCGAATGGACGGTTATGTATGTAGTTGGATTGAGTACCATACTTGTACTACCTTAGAAATTAGTAAGTTGAGTTTGAAAAGATAGTTGCAGAAATTTTAATGGTGCAGGTTCTTACAAGCCTACGGTCCGTAGAAGGGCAGTCCTACGAGTTGGGTTAAAATTTTGGAAATGTCAAGTCTCTAATGTGTGTCTATGGACCAATAGGAAAATCCGTAGAAACCCCTACGGGTCGTAGGAAGTGCCTGTAGAAGAAGATCGAGACTTGGCAATTTTGATTGACCTTAGGTCTACAATTGGCTGCACGAATCGTAGAAAGTTTGACGGGTCCTAGTCTAGGGTTCGTGGGAAGTGGTTTGGACTTAAAGGATTTTCGGACTTGGATTCTACCTGAAGGCCCAATGGGCCATAGGTAGTTGCACAACCCGTAGGAAGGGTCTAGTGGAAGTTAACACCAATATTGGTCTCTGGTACTTGTTCTACGAGTGATGAAGACGGTCCGTATAAGTTCCTACAAACCATAGTTCAAGTTGTAGGGTCTGTCTGTTTGTCTGGCAGATTTTAGTTAGGTTATTTGGATATTTTCTTACCCTTTTTACGCCTAAATACGTCATTTCTAGAACATTCTAGTTATAATTTTACTCTACTAAATCTACCCATTTCCTCTCAGTCACTCAAACCTCCAAAATCTCCTAAGTTCATCTTCTCCAAATTCTCTTCAAGGATCTCCAAGGAAAGCTAGGGTTCTTTAAGCCTTCAAGTTTCCTTCTCCAATATAAAGCTTGGATTCATCAAGGTATGTGGGAAGTTTATCAATGGATTTCTTTCTTTCTTTCATTGAGTCCCAGATTAAGATTTCTCTACTTCTTCCATGATTTCATTCCCAATTTCTAGGGTTTTTATATGATTCTACATGGGATCAATTAATTATGATTCAATTGTTTATATTTGATCGTATTATGCATTATTTGATTCAATGTACGCGTTTTCCATGAATTTCATATGAATTCATGATATTTGCCTATTTTATGATCATGAATATATTATGAAATTATGCATGCATCGTGAAATTGAGAAATTTTTATGAATAAATGATTCTTTTAGATAAAGTATCAAAATATTTTGTGAAAAAGATTGCTTCCAATTGAAGTATTCGTATTATGAAAGATGATCCTGATTTTGATGCTTAAGATAAGCGTCTTTATGAATATGTTATGAAATCATGATTTTGAAATGAGCTATTCTATGATATGAAGTTTATGATTAGAATTGATATTGTGAAATTTTTACTTTTCCAAGTATTATGATATGATAATTATTATGCTTATTTCTCTTAAGATTTTACTTAGCACCGAGAGGACCTTGGAATTAATATATATATATATATATATATATATATATATGGGTCAAAAACATACCTAAGCTATTCTCTTTTTTATTTTTTTATTTTATACCTAAACTATTAACATTGTGAGTTTCAAACCTAAATTGTCACTTATTAGTTTGAGAAACACACATCTCTCTTTTATTACACTCTCATCAAGGTGTGTACTACACTCTCTCTTTTATTTAATACAAAACGAGAAAAATGTAATAATATCAATGTAAAAAAAATAAGAAAAATGTAAAAATAAATTATGAGTGAAGGGTTAGATGGGGTGGAGTATAATTTTTTTTAACAATAAAAATAATATCAATTTTTTTTTTGGGATAAGGCACACATACTCCTTTAAACTATGACCGGAATCTCAGAGGAACACCTTAACTAAACTAAGGTCCTATTACCCCCCTTAAACTCATTTTTTGTAATTTTGTACATCTTTTGGCTTACGTGTCACACTCTGTGACTCCACACAATTGAGGCGCGTGAGAGATATTTGGATGTCACGTAAGCCAATAAGGTGTACAAAATTACAAAAAAAATGGGTTCATGAGGGTGTTAGGACCTTAATTTAGTTAAGGTGTATCTTTGGGATTTCGGTTATACTCTAGGGGGGTACTTGCATTTTTTTCCTTTTTTGTTGGAAGGAGTGGGGGAGGGTTGAAGTATGAATATTTTAAAAATATTTTATAAAAGAAATTTAAGAAAATAAAAGGATGGGGGTTTTGTCTGAGGTGCAAATGAGGTGGTGAGGTGGAATGAGAAAAATATTTTAAATTTATTTTTTTTTAAATAATTATTCCTTAAAAATAATTTCTTTTTTTAGGATAAGTATATTTTAATTTTTAGCTTTTAACTAATAGTAATAGTTTATTTAATTTTTGTCAAGATAAATATTTTATCCATGTGTAATGTCATGTTACAATATTTTTGCAAATAAAAGATAGAGTGTATTACACACACCACTGAGATGTGGATCTCAAACTAATAAGTGATAGTTTAGGTATGAAAGTGTTTTTGACACTTATAATATAATATAT
>JAJOOH010073478.1:0-23591 GCA_029582605.1 Solanum gracilifrons | reverse complement strand
CAATTTATTCTTCTAAAATTCCAAATGTTTAATAAGTTCATCCTCTCAAATATTTCTCTCTCCAAAGTTTTAAGAAGAAAGGCAGGGTTTCAAGTCAAGTCTCACATTCCACCATTGATTCCAAGCTTTTGGCATCAAGGTATGATCGTCTTCATCTATGGAGCCCTTTCCTCCATAGAGTTCCTAAATTCTTCAATTTTGAAGTTAGAAATCTCCAATTGAAGTAATGGTTTTCTTCTATGTCATGATATAATTGATTTTTTTTATGAAGTATTATGCATTAATTGAGCTAATTCAATATATTTTTAAGATGAATCCCCAAGAACTCGTGCATAACCCTTGTTTTCTAAGCTATGATGATATATTGTGGGTTTGAGCTATGAAAGATTAGTTTATGAAGATATGCATGTTCTTTATGAATTTGATGAAAATGATTTAAGTTGCTTTGACGATAAAGCATCCTTGTTGTTGTTGCGAGTGTATTTTTTCATAAATAAATGAAAGCTTTATTGTGAAAAGGTTTTCTCACATAAAGGATTCTTAAAGTTTAAAGGTTTTCTCAACTAAACTATGAATCAAGATTTATGAGCTATTCTAATGAAACCTAGCTTGGGTTGGCTACTTGATGTGCCTTCCATGGATGATAAGGCAAGCGACGATTACCCGTTTCCATTAATGATAAGACAAGCGGTGAATACCCATGTCTCATGAATGTTAAGGTAAGTTAAGATAAATGACTATTCCATGGGATTTATGCGTAGCACCGAGTGGACAAGTGACGATTACCCATGTTCCATAAACTATGTGCCACCATAAGATGATTGTCTTAGATAGACATTAGCTAGTGGATCCACATAAGCTAGAAGTTAATGGTCTTAACTTTGCAAGTAGGACACCCTTTTTCGGTGTGATGTAGACACTGGATTCCATGTTAACAGCTCACATGGTCTTAAATGTCGGTTAAAAGTAAGTCTCCCACAAAAATGATGATCTAAGATTACTTCAAGAAGTATTTCACAAGTGTTCAAAGATGATTTTTACTTGCATTTGACCATGATTATTATGATGTTTTCTAACCTTTTACTTATGGTTTTAACTTGGTATTTCCATAAAATGAAAGGTCCTTTTTAGCATGATTTTATATCTCTATGCATTGCTATCATACTTAGTACATCTTTGTACTAACACATATTATTGCCTACATTGTTTTCCAAATGTAGGGTTCGACGCTCCAGTTTCTCATCCCCTTGGCTAGAAGTCACTTCAGCTTTATTTAGTAGTGGTGAGTCCTCATGTTCCGAGGACCAAACCTTTTACCACATTAAGTCTTTACGTTTCAGATATTGTACGTGACGCCAGGGTTACGTCCTAGTCACTCTTGATGTAATTGATGGCTTTTGAGACTATATAGACTTTTGCTTCATTTTTTAAAAATTCTTTATTATATGAAATGTGTTTTAAATCTATTGATTTTATATAATCTTGTTTATGCATGCTAAGTGGCCTGTGTAGGGCCTCTCTAGGTCCTATACACCATGTTACTCCTAGGGTACACCTTGGATCGTGAAAGATTAGATGTTTTCCCATTGTTTCCTCAAGATGTTTGTTTAACTTATATCTTATGTTAAGTATTTCAAGATAGTTATTTAAGACTTTTCTAAATGCTCATCTATTTAAGCTTCTGCGTATGATGTATAGTCATGTAGGTCACATAGAAGGAAATTGGGCCTAGCCCATATATCATGTCCAAAAGAAAATTACATGAAAGAAACTAAGACAATAAAACTCTATCCTCAAAGCATGAGGACTTACCAAAGCTCGGGAATCAATCAAATAGCCCACTAGCCACGAAACTGAGCACCCTGAATATTGGATGATACATTTAGGGGGAAATGTAGGCAAGAGTATGCATTAGTACAAAACAATGTACCAAGTATGATAGCCATGCATAAAACATTTAAAACATGCTAAAAGTGACATTTCATTTCATGACATGCAATTGACCTAGATAAAACATAATATGAAAGAGTTATAAAACATAAGTCATAAATCATGGTCAATGCAAGCTAACTTCATCTCTTAAAAGCTTTGAACTCATATGCTATACTTCTTGAAGTAACCATAGTTCGTTCTTACTTGTGGGGAATTAGCCTTAACCGACATTGAGACCATGTGAGCTATAACATGGAATCCGGTGTCTACCCCACACCAAAAAGAGGTGTCCTACTTGCCAAGGTAGAACCTTGAACATCTAGCTTAAGTGGATCCACTAGCTAATCAACCTATGGGGGCATATAGTTATGGTATAAGGAGATTGCCACTAGAAACTCGGCCTTTACTACAGGATGGCATCCATCTCGTGAGATTACTTTGGAAACCTGGCCTTTATTACTGGAGAGCTTCCATCTCACTATCAATATCCACTCGGTGCTAAGCATAAATTCCCATGCAATAGTCATTTCTTACTTGACTTCATTACTCATGTAAAGGTTTCCTTGTACAACTAATTCAAGCTAGTTTCTTTAAGATAGCTCCTGGTCTTTGATTCAATTAGGTGAGAAAGTCTTTCTTCCTAAAAATCCTTTCTATGTGACAAAACATTTCACATCATGCTTGTATGTGTTTTAGTGAGAATATCATTTCATAACACAACATCATCATTGGTACTTTACTCTTTAAGCACCCTTAAAACATTTGCATATATTTCATAAAACAATGCATAAGTCCATAATTTAGCTCTTGAGGTCAGAACCCACTTTCAATAATAAACTCTTAGAAAACATGAATTAGATATGGATTTCATCATAAATACATGTAAAGCTTACAATACATGCTTAATTTCACAAAACTCTTTCTTGAAGATAAATATCCCACACCATATGATTCACAACTTGAAAACATGATGGATTACATGGGTTCACGGGGAAATCATCATAAAATCATCATGTATCATCAATTCATTCATAAGAGATCATAATTCCATCATATAAAACCATAATTCAAAGAACCCATGACAATTGAAGAAAACCCTAACTCAATTGGGGAATTCTACCATTCGAAATAGAGAGATTTAGGAACTCCATGGATGAAAGGAATCCATGGATGAAAACTATCATACCTTGAGTCCAAATGCTAGCCTTCAATGGAGGAATTGGAACCTTAGATTGAAACCCAAGGTGAATCCTTCTTATTCAAGTTTCTAGAAGGAGAATATTTGGAGAGGAATTTGATTTGTTTTGGGAATTTTGAAGAATGAAGTAAATGGGTTAATTTGGGGGTTGAAAAAGCTTATATAGGGGGTTCAAATTGTAGGTAGAACGACATAGTATAGGCATTAATTAATTGGGAAAGACTCAACTGCCCCTAAAAAAATAACTAACAACAATGACCCATAAATCCAGTCGATGGACCGTGGTCTGACCCATGGCCCGTCCTGGTGGACTGTCATTCATGGTCAGAAAGGGTGATCTTAGGGTCTCGAACCACGGACCCTTACCACAGACCGTGGTCTGACCTACGATCCGTAGGTCGTGTGGTGGTCCTGGACCCGTAGACCTTACACAGGCAGGCCAACCATGGACCACACCTTCGGTCCGTCATCCATTTCAAGGGCCGTGGGTAGCCAGCTTGGTTTGGAACCTGCAATATCTGGATAGATGCCGTTTTGGTCTTTTGAATATGGTGTGTTACAATATCTCCTCCTTGGGACCATTCATCCTCGAATTAGATTTAAACTGGTTCTAAAAGAGTAGGAAAGGAACTAACAAGCCAACCTACAATGCAATGCATACAACCAAGGAGGAACTATCGACTCCAAGCTAGGAAGTTTTCAAAATATCATAAGAGAGGTGAAACTAATTCTATCAGCCCACTATGAATGCAATGCACATACATAAGGAGTAAACATCAACTCCAAGCTCAACATACTCAAATGCATCATAAGGAAGTAATAACTATAGCTAGCAACCCAATATGCATGAATTGTTTTCAAAATTTCTAATGGTCAAGGAGGAACTATCTTCTCCAAGAAAAAAACATGTTCAACACAATCTCATGGAGCTCACATGCAATTCACTCTAAAAAAGCATATGTAGAGCATGTTCATCAATTCATCTCATGAAGTCTATAGGCAACTCATACTCAATGCACAACAACATGAGGAAAATCAATCAAATAAACTCATTTTCCTTTCAATACACAAGTTTTCATGAACATGCATAACATAAGGAGATCATGGAAACACATAAAAACACATGACTCCCAAAACAAGGATAAACCATGAGGAAATCATTACCTCAAGCTAGAATAGGAGTAGAAGGAAAGAGAAGAGGATATTGGGACATTATATCAGTCTCGACCTCCCAAGTAGAATCCTCAACTAATTGATTCCTCCACAAAACCTTCAAGGAAGGTATTTCCTTATTTCTCAACCTCCTAACATGCCGATCTAGAATCTCAACCGGGACTTCCTCATAAGAAAGACTTTCATTAACTCCCAACCCTTCTAGGGAAACTATGGATGTCGGATCTTCAACACACTTTTTAAGCATAGAGACATGGAATACGGGATACACTGTTGCCAACTCATTTTACAAATCTAATTCATAAGAAACCTTACCAATGCGTCTCAATACCTGATATGGGCCTATATACCGGGGACTAAGCTTCCCCTTCTTACCAAACATTATTACACCCTTCATGGGTGAGATTTTCAAGTAAACCCAATTGTTAACCTCAAATTATAGATCCCTTCTTCTCACATCGACATAGGACTTTTTCTGACTTTTAGCCATTTTAATGTTTTTCGTGATAAGCCGAACTTTCTCCATGGATTCTTGTACCACTTTAGGACCTATTAGGGCAACTGCAACCACCTCAAACCATCCTATGGGAGATCTACAACTCCTACAATATAAGGCCTCAAAGGGAGCCATATTGATACTTGAGTGATAACTGTTATTGTAAGCAAACTCAATCAATGGCAAATGGTCTTCCCAATTGCCCTTAAAATCGATCACACAAGGCCTTATTATAACTTCTAAATTTTGGATAGTACGCCCCACTTGCCCATAAATTTGGGGATGAAAAGTCGTGCTAAGCTTAACCTTAGTGCCACCTACATTTTGGAATGACTTCCAAAGTTGAGAAGTGAATTGGATACCACAATCGGAAATAATGGACAAGGACACTCCATGCAACCATATCATTTCTCTCAAGTACAACTTGGCATAGACTTCCGCTGAATAGGAAATCTTGATGGGAAGGACATGAGCTGATTTCGTCATCCGATCTACTATCACCCAAATAGAGTCATGTTGTCACCGGGTCCGAAGCAAATAAACTATAAAGTCTATATTCAAGTCTTCACACTTCCAAGTAGGAATACTAATGTCTTGGGAAAAACCTCCTGTTTCTGATGCTCAACCTTCAGTTGTTGGCAATTTAGACACTTAGCCAGAAATCCCGCAATATCTTTCTTCATCCCATTCCACCAATAGACATCCCATAAGTCACAGTACAACTTGGTGGCTCCCGGGTAAATAGAATACCGCGAACTATGGGATTTTTTCAAAATCTTTTCCTGTAAGTCATCAACATTTGGAACACATAAACGACCTTGGTATCTAAGTACCCCATCTCTCCCTTGGAGAAAGCCTCAACAGATTTATTAAGCACCGCCTCTTTCAATTGTACCAAAATTGGATGAAGACATTGCTTGGCTTTCCCATCCACCACAAAAGACAATTCAGAACCATTGTGAACCGTATCACCAGCTTTGGTGGAGTCCACTAGTTGAACACCTAATTAAGTTAATCTATGAACATCTCAAACCAACTCTTTCTTTTCTTCTTCAATATGAGCAACGCTACCTAGAGATAACTGACTAAGAGCATCTGCTACCACATTAGCTTTATCGGGATAGTAAAGAACACTCACGTCATAATCCTTCAATAACTCAAGCCACCTTCTTTGGCAAAGATTCAAATCTTTTTGATTAAACACATATTGCAAACTCTTGTTGTCGGTAAACACATCCACATGAACTCCGTACAAATAGTGTCTCCAAATCTTTAAGGCAAATACGACCACCCCTAACTCAAGGTCGTAAGTGGTATAACTCTTTTCATGGATTTTAAGTTGCCTTTGAGACATAGGAACTAACTTTCACATTTTCCGTAAGCACACACCCTAGCCCGATTCTAGAGGCATCATAATAAACCACAAAACCATCCATCCTTTATGATAAGGTCAACACCGGGGTGGAAGTAAGTCTATCTTTCAAATCTTGAAAATTCTTTTCCCACACTTCAGACCATATAAACGTAGTCTTCTTTTGAGTCAAAGTCTTCAAAGGAGAGGTAATTGAAGAGAAACCTTCAACAAACCTTCTTTAGTAACCGGCTAAACCCAAGAAACTTCTAATATCCAAGGGATTTAGAGGTCTAGGCCAACTTTTGACCGAATCCGTCTTTCTATGATATACTCGAAACAATATGACCAAGGAAAGCTACAGACCTTAACTGAAATTCACATTTGCTAAACTTTGCAAAAAGTTATTGGTCCTTAACAATTTGCAATACGATTCTCAAATGATCAATATGCTCATCCTCACTCCTTGAGTATATCAAAATATCATCAATGAACACAATCACAAACATGTCAAGGTAATGTCTAAACACCCTATTCATCAAGTCCATAAACGTCGCCGGAGCATTAGTCAGTCCAAACGACATTACTAGAAACTCATAATGACCATACCGAGTCCAAAAATTCATCTTCGAAATGTCATCACCTTTCACCCTCAATAGGTGATAACCCAATCGGAGATCAATCTTAGAGAAATAACTTGCCCCTTGAGGTTGGTCAAACAAATCATCTATCCTTGGGATAGGATACTTGTTGTTAATGGTTACCTTATTCAACTGCCGATAATCGATACACTTAAAAAAAGAACCATCCTTCTTCCTTACAAACAAAACTGGAGCACCCCATGCATAGATACTCGGTCGGATGAAACCCTTAACCAAAAAATCCTTCAACTGTTCTTTCAACTGCTTAAGTTCTGCCAGAGCCATATGATAAGGAGGAATAGAGATAGGTTGTGTATCTGGGAGAAGGTCAATACCGAAGTCTATTTCCCGCTTGATAGGAATACCAGGTAAGTCATCCGGGAGAACTTCCAAAAACTCATTTACAACGGGGACCAACTTGAGAGAAGGGGTTTCAAAATCTACATCACTCACCCTTAATAGATGGTAAAAGCAACCCTTAGAAATCATCTTTCTAGATTTAAGATAAGAGACAAATTGACCCTTAGGCATAGAATTTCCCCCCTTCCACTCTAGGATAGGCTCATTTGGGAACTGAAACTTGACTACACGAGTTCTAAAATCAATAGAAGCATAGCACGAGTGCAGCCAATCCATGCCCAAGATAACATCAAAGTCTAACATATCAAGCTCTACCAAGTCAATAAAAGTAGCTCTATGGGACAAGGAAACGGGAGACTTTTTTATAGACCCTTTTAGCCACTATAGAATCACCAACAGAAATAGAGACACAAAAAGGTTTTAACAACACATACGGAAGAATATCAAACTGCATAGCAACATATGGCGTTACAAGAAAACAAGGTAGCACCAGGATCAAGTAAAGCATATAGATCATGTTGGAAAACTATCAACATACAGGTAACCACATTCGGAGAACTCTCTTGTTCACCTCTAGTCTGAATAGAATTAAAATGGTTTTGCTTAGAAGCACTGGAACCCACACCACTAGTAGTACCTTGCTTGGCCTCTCTTCTTTTAGCCGTGAGCATTGGGCAATCCCTCATTTTATGACCACTTTTACTAGAACTGAAGCTACCATCCGTGTCGGCTAAGCACTTACCATCGTGCTTCCTACCACAGTTAGCATGTAACACCTCGAAAACCAAAACCATAAATTTTTTGCAATACTTACCTGAAGCAGTGAACCACGGCAGGGTTCACTGACCGTGACAAGGTCCACAGTCCGTTGAACTGCCCGTGGTCATGACATAAAAGTTACCAGGCCCAGACGTCGGACCATAGGCACTTTTACGGTCTGTGGCCTTGACGACAGGTTGTGGTAGTGTCCGTGACGTCTAGGCTGTAGATCCCCTAACCTAGACCTCAGATGCTCCTTGTCCAAGTAAGGACCATGGGGACCTTCACGGTTCATGGTCCTCACAACGGGTCATGGGGGAGTCCGTGAAAGCTTAACCAGTAGCCCCCTAAATCCTGAGCCACCAGACCTCAGCCCAAGTGAGGACCACAAGGACCTTCATGGTCCATGGTCCCTCACACGGGCTGTGGTAAGGCTCATAAGATAGAACCTCAGCTCAGTAATCACAAGTGAAGACCACAGACACTTTCACGGTCCATGGTCCTTTACACGGTCCGTGGGAGGGCCTATGATTTAGACCCCCAGTATTTCAGCACCAAGTTCAGACCACGACTAACTTCACGGTTCGTGGTCCCTTTCACGGTCCGTGAAGATGTTCGTGGTTAGCCCATCTGCAGCTTTAAGTAAGGGGTATTTCGTTCTTTTCCTATTTGATTAAACTTTTAAAGCTCGTCATTTTAACCCTAAATCTCATGGTTTTGGTCAGATTTAGCCTAGAAACATAACTAGAACCTACCTAAGTCAGATCATTAAACAAAAGTTTCGAAATTAGAAGCGAAAGAGGAGAAAAGGTTGAGCAACCCTAGTTCAAGAATGTAACAAGTTTTCTTTAGTTCCAGCCCTGAAATCGAAATATTTTTCTGTGGAATTCGTCACCAGGTATGTGGGATTTCACTAGTGGATTCCTTTCACCCATTAGGTCCCTAGATTTCAGTCAGATTCTTGATACCCTATTATCAACTAGACCTAGGGTTTCTAGAACTTCAGCAGATTATCATGAATTAGTTATTTATATGTTCCAAATCAGATTTGCATGGTATTACTTCGTTTCTTACATGAAATTCAAAACCCTAGCTATGTATTCCTTTAGTTCTTGAATTACACATGCTAGGTCAGATATTTTAGTAAATTAGATATACATGCCTCAGTTTGAATATGTCTTTATCAGTATATTATTGCGCCTTCTCAGTTTGCATGTCAATTTGAGCTATCCAGTACAATACATGAATTCTGTCATAATATGTTAATCATTTAATCTATTGGGAGTAGCTTAATAACAAGTTGGACTAGGGTTAGTCACCCATATAGTACTGAAACTATATGCCACGTATGTTGTAAGTCCCCTCCGTGGGCATCATTTTAGTGATTACGCCAGCATGCCTCTACACCTTTGGCAGGGTGTATTGGGCCTCTGGATGGAGCGTATACATCAGACTCCACATTTAGCTCATATGGTTTTATTATCGGTTATTAGTAGCTCCCACAATTCAGTCAGACTCCATTGCATTGACCATATTTCAGCACAGTCAGTATTTAGTCTTAGCATGTTATAAATTGATCATTGCATTTAGTTAGCTCACTATTCAGTGTATATATCATGTTCAGATTATGCTCTTGCTTTACTACTTGTTCAGTTATATGTTTATTTCAACTTTATTCTATCCTACATGCTCAGTAGCTTTCAAGTACTGAAACATATATTGCGCTACATCTTTTCATGATATAGGTTCAGGTTCTCAGCATCCAAATCACGTTTAGATCGGTTCCCAAACTTCAGTTCAGCAGCATCAGTGGTGAGTCCTCATTCTTTGAGGATGTTTATCTTTATCGCTTTTATATCGTTAGTTTCAGTTTTGCTAGATCTAGTTGGGGCATGTCCCAACATTTTTAGTCAGTTTAGAGGCTTATTTTAAACATAGTTAGATTCATCGTAATCTTTCAAGTTTGATAGTTTTTTGTATTAAAACTCTCAAATTTGATATATTCAGTTTAGTGTATGAGTATTCCCCATCATTTCAGATTTATTTATCATTAGCTTCCGCATCAGTTTTATTTCTCAGTTTATCTTCAGTATGCTCATGATTATGCCAATAGGGTTAGATTGGGGTCACTTGTGATCCTAGATCCCATGTCACGCCCTGTTTGTCACACCTTGAGCTACCCCCGAGACGCGGACACGGGACCTAGGATCACAATTGACCCCAAGCTAACCCTGCTGGCATAATCATGAGCTTACTAAAGATAAACGGAGAAATAAAACTAATGCGGAAGCTAATAATAAATAAATCTGAAATGATGGGGAATACCCATACACTAAACTGAATATATCAAATATGAGAGTTTTAATACAAAAGAAATATCAAACTCGAAAGATTACGATGAATCTAACTATGTTTGAAATAAGCCTCTAAACTGACTAGAAATGTTGGGACATACCCCAACTAGATCTAGCAAAACTGAAACTAAAGACTAAAAGCGATAAAGATAAACATGTCACTAGTCCTCGAAGAAAGAGGACTCACCACTAATGTTACTGAACTGAAGATTTGGAGTCGATCTAAATGTTATCTGGATGCTGAGAACCTGAACCTACATCATGAGAAGATGTAGTGCAATATATGCGTCAGTACTTGAAAGGTACTAAGCATGTAGGATAGAATAAAGCAGAAATAAAAATATAACTAATCAAGCAGTAAAGCAAGAGCATAATCTGAACATGATATAGATACTAAATACTGAGCTAACTTAATTTAATGAAAAATTTATAACATTCTAAGACTGAATACTGACTGTGCTGATATGTGGTCAATGCAATGGAGACTGACTGATCTGTGAGAGCTACTAATAACCGATAATAAAACCACATAAGCTAAATGTGGAGTTTGACGTATAAGCCTCATCGAAAGAACCCAATACACCCGGTCAAAGGTGTAGAGGCGTGCTGGCGTGATAACTAAAATGATGCCCACGGAGGGGACTTACAACCTACATGGCTCGTATCTCTGGGTCTATATGGGTGACTGAACCTAGTGCAACTTGATATTAAGCTACTACCAATAGATTAAATGTTTAACTTATTATGACTGAATTTATGTATTGTACTGGATAGCTCAAATTGGCATGCAAACTGAGAATGCGCAATACTATACTAATAAAGACACATTCAAAACTGAGGCATGTATATCTGAAATACTAAAATATCTGACCTAGCTTGTGTAATTAATGAACTAAAGAAATACATAGCTAGAGTTCTGAAATTCATGCAATAAACGAAGTAATAACATGCAAATCTGATTTTGAACATATAAATAACTAATTCATGATAATCTGTTGAAGTTCTAAAAACCCTAGGTCTAGTTGATAATAGGGAATCAAGAATCTGACTGAAATCTAGGGACCTAATGAGCGAAAGGAACCCACTAGTCAAAACCCACATACCTAGTGACGAATTCCATAGAGAAATCTTTCGATTTCGGGGCTAGAACTGAAGAAAATTTACTGCATGCTTGAACTAGGGTTGCTCGACCTTTTCTTCTCTTTCGCTTGTAATTTTCTATGTTTTTATTAATGATCTGACTTAGGTAAGTTCTAGTTATGTTTCTAGGATAAATCTAACCAAAACCATGAGATTTAGTGTTGAAACGACGAGGTTTAGAAGTCTAACAAAATAGGAAAAGACCGAAATACCCTTGACTTCAAGCTGCAGACGGGCTGACCACGACCATCTTCATGGAGCGTGAAAGGGACCACAGACCCTGAAGTCGGTCATGGTCTGGACTTGGTGCTGAAATACTGGGGGTTTGGACCACGGGCCCTCCCACGGACTGTGTGAAGGACTACGAACAGTGAAAGTGTCAGTGGTCTTCACTTGGTGACTACTGAGCTGAGGTTCTGTCTCATGAGGCTTACCATGGCCCGTGTATGGGACCATGGACCATGAAGATCCTCATGGTACGCACTTGGGCTGAGGTCTGGTGGCTTAGGATTAAGGAGGCTACTGGTTAAGCTTCCACGGACGCCCCCACAACCCGTTGTGAGGACCACGGATCATGAAGGTCCCCGTGGTCCTTACTTGGGCGAAAGGTGTCTGAGGGCTAGGTTAGGGGATCTAATGCCTAGATATCACGGATGCGACCACAGTCCATCGTCAAGGCCACAGATCATGAAGGTACCCGTGGTCTGACGTCTGGGCCAGGTGACTTCCAAGTCATGACCACGAATAGGTCAACGGACCGTGGACCCTATCATGGTCCGCGAACCCTGCCGTGGTTTACTGCTTCAAGTAAGTTCTTCAAATTTTTTTAGGTCTGGTTTTCGAGGTGTTACAATATCTCCCCCTTAGGATCATTCGTCCTTGAATGAAGACTAAACTAGCTGTAATGGAGGGAATGGCTGCAACCCTACCACTAAACACTGAAGACTGATTTCTAACTGAACTGATCCAAAAACATGCAAATATGCTAAAAATGCAAGTACAAACTGAAGGAACATGATACTAAGACCAAATTTATGCATGAATGACTCAAAAAAATAAAGAGGAACTAATACCTCAAGCTGGAGTGGAATTTGAAGGAAAGAGGTGATGATACTTGGACTTCATGGCTGCTTCTTCTTCCCAAGTAGCTCCCTCTGCGAGCTGACTCCTCCATAAAACCTTGATTGAAGTGACTTCTTTGTTTCTCAACCTTCTAACCTGACGATCAAGAATCTCAACTAGTACATCCTCATAAGAAAAACTGTCTGTCACAGCCACACTCTCTAATGGCACTACGGATGCTGGATCACCCACACACTTCTTCAATAGTGAAATGTGGAAGACTGGATGCACTGCTGCTAATTCTGCTGGCAACTCTAACTCATAAGCCACTTTACCAATTCTTTTCAAAATCTTGTAAGGGCCTACATATCTAGGACTGAACTTCCCTTTCTTGCCAAATCTCATCACCCCTTTCATAGGTGCCACTTTCAAGAAAACCCAATCATCAACTTGGAACTCTAGTTCCCTTCTCCTTACATCTGCATAAAACTTCTGGCGACTCTAGGCTATCTTAAGTCTATATTTAATGATTTGCACTTTCGCCATAGCATAATTGACTGAATCTGGCCCTATCAAGGCTGCTTCACTTACTTCAAACAAACCAACATGAGATCTACACCTACACATATACAATGCCTCATAAGGAGCCATCTGAATGCTAGAATGGTAGCTATTATTGTAGGCGAACTTAATAAGAGGAAGGTGATCGTCCCAACTACCCTTGAAATCAATCACACAAGTTCTCAGCATGTCCTCTAATGTTTGAATGGTACGCTCTGCCTGAACATCCATCTGCGGATGAAATGTTGTGCTAAGGTTAACCTGAGTACCAAGACCTTTCTGAATTGACTTCTAGAAATGAGAGGTAAACTGAGGACCTCTATCTGAGATGATAGACAAAGAAACCCCATTCAACCTCAAAATATCATTAATGGAAAGCTTGACGTAGTCCTCCGCCGAATATGTAGTCTTGACTGCCAAGAAGTGAGAAGACTTAGTGACACTATCAACTATCTCCCAGATGGAGTCATACTGTGTGCGAGTACAAGGTAAACCTGTAATGAAATCCATGTTGATCGCTTCCCTCTTCGAAGTAGGAATGTCGATCTCTTGAGTCATACCCCCTGGTTTATGATGTTCTACCTTCACTTGCTGACGATTGGGGCACTTAGCCACAGAATATGATATATCTATCTTCATACCATTCCACCAATAGACTTCCCGCAGATCGTGGTACATCTTAGTGGCGCCTGGATGAATCGAATATCTAGAGTTATAGGTTTCTGCAAGAATCTGTTGTCTCAACTCAGCCACCTTAGGGACACATAATCGACCCTGATAGCGAAGCACACCATCTCCCCCTTGGGAGAAAACCTCCACCCTCTGCTTGTGGATTCCACCCTTTAGCTCAAGAAATATTGGATCACTGTCTTGCTTTTCCTTAACTTCCACTAACAACGAAGATTCTACCCCATTCTGAACCGTTACACCACCATATGATATGCTCATAAGATGAACTCCTAAGCGAGCAAGTCTGTGAACATCTTTTCCTAGTTCCTTTCTTTGTTCCTCTATATGTGCTACACTACCCATAGAAAGTCTGCGAAGAGCCTCTGCTACTACATTGGCCTTACCAGGATGGTAATGCACACTTATATCATAATCTTTGAGGAACTCGAGCAATCTTCTCTGGCGCAGATTCAACTCTTTCTAGGTAAACACATATTGGAGGTTCTTATGGTCTGTGAACACATCTACATGAACACCATACAAGTAATGTCTCCAAATTTTAAGTGGAAACACCATTGCTGCAAACTCGAGGTCATGAGTTGGGTAGTTCTTCTCATGCACCTTAAGCTGTCTAGAAGCATAAGCTATAACCTTACCTCTCTGCATCAACACACAACCTAGGCTGATTCTAGAAGCATCACAGTAAATAATATAATCGTCTGAACTCTCTGATAGAGTCAAAATAGGAGCTGTAGTCAACCTAGTTTTCAGTTCTGCAAAGCTTTTCTCACATTCATCTGACCATTGAAACTTGACTTTCTTCTAAGTTAACTTAGTCAATGGAGAGGCTGTGGATGAAAAACCTTCCACAAACCTTCTGTAATAACGAGGTAGACCCAAGAAACTTCTGATATCTGTAGTAGAGGTAAGTCTAGGCCATCGTTTTACTGAGTCTATTTTCTGAGAATCCACTCAAATCCCTTCGCTAGACACTATATGCCCAAGAAAAGAAACTGACTGCAACCAAAATTTGCACTTGCTAAACTTAGCAAATAATTTATAATCTATGGGAGTTTACAGGACAACCCTCAAATGACTCGCATGTTCTTCCTCATTCATAGAGTAAATGAGGATATCATCAATAAAGATGATAACGAACAAGTCCAAGTACTTCTTGAACACTTTGTTCATCAAATCCATAAAAGGTGCAGGAGCATTGGTTAGTCCAAATGACATAACTACGAATTCATAATGACCATACTGAGTTCTGACTTTGAGCTGATGATAACCCGAGCTGAGGTCTATCTTTGAGAAATGACTAGCACCATAAAGTTGGTCAAACAAGTCATCAATCTTGGGGATGGGAAACTTATTCTTGATTGTGACCTTGTTCAACTACATATAGTCAATGCACATTCTAAGAGAACCATCTTTCTTCTCACGAACAATACTGGTGCTTCCCATGGAGAAATACTATGTCTAATGAAGCCCTGATCTAGAAGGCCTTCCAACTACTCTTTCAATTCCTTAAGCTCAGTTGGAGCCATTCTATAAGGAGGAATAAAGATAGGCTGGGTATCTGGAAGGAGATTAATTCCAAAGTTGATTTCCCTTTCGGGAGAAACTCCGGGAAGATCTTCTGGAAATACTTCTGGAAACTCTTTAACCACTGGAACTAAATCAAGAGTTGGGGTTTCAGAACTTAAATCCTTAACCCAAACTAGATGATTAAGATAACATTTAGATATCATCTTTCTGGCCTTAAGGTAAGAAATGAATCGACTCATAGGAGCTAAGATATTACCCTTCCATTCTAAGATTGGTTCGTCTCGAAACTAAAGACGAACAATCCTAGTTCTACAATCGATTGAGGCATAATAGGAATGTAACCAGTCCATGCCTAGAATGACATAGAAGTCTACCATTTCTAACTCTACAAGATCTGCTGAGGTGACTTTCTGAGAGACCGTGACAGGGCTATTTATGTATACCCATCTAGCTATAACTAGGTCACTGACTGGAGTAGAGACTGAGAAAGGTTCTGAGAGAGATTCTGGACTAACATCAAACTTAACCGGTATATAAGGAGTTATAATGGAAAGAGTAGCCCCTGAATCTAACAAAACATAAACATCGAGATTAAAGACTCGTAACGTACTAGTAACTACATCAGGAGAATCTTCATGATCCTGGCGAGCCTGAAGAGCATAGAGCCTATTTTGGCGTTATCCGCCACCTGTACCAAATGAGTTACCTTGCTGAGTCGGGCGACTTGCTGGTGGTGCTGATGTTGTGGATTGAGCTGTACCATTTCCTCCTTGACCCTGTTTAGAAGGACAATCCCTCAACCTGTGACCAGACTGACCACACCCAAAGCATCTTTCCTTTCCTTCAAAGCACTCTCCCGGATGGTTTTTACCACACTTAGGGCAAGTTGGGTAGGTTTTGGTTCCTGAAACACTTTCCTGAGACTTAGAGCCTGATGCCCTACCTCTCTGATCTTGTTTGAACTTGGAGGATGGAACACTAGCTGATGAAAGTGTTGGAGTTAAAAATTTCTGCTGACCCTACGAGCGATTTCCAGCACCCGATTTCTGTTGAGAATAGTCATAGTTTCCAGTTCTAGCCTTCTTGTTCACCTTAGCCTGCTCCCTAGGTTATCACCCTCAACCTGCTGAGCATGAGTCATAAGCCTAGAGATGCTCATATTTTCCAGCAATATAGCATTTCTACACTCTGTCTTCACCAAGTATGACACTCTATATAGAAACTTATTCATCTGAGCCCTGGAATCAGCAACTATGTAAGGATCATACCTGGATAGTTCGGTAAACTTGAGCCCATACTCTTGGACTATCCTGCTACCTTGCCTTAAGTTCATAAACTCTTGAGCTTTTGCCTCCCTTAGCTCTCTTGGGAAAAGCCTATCCAGAAAGATCTCACTAAAGCAATCCCAAGTGATAGGAGTTGCATCTGTACCCATGTTCTCTTTCCACAGAGTATACCAGATATGAGCCACATCCTTAAGTTGGTAAGAGGCTAACTCAACTCATCATTCCTAGTTACCTGCATCACTTGAAAGATCTTCTTGAGATCATCAATTAATTTTTGGGGATCTTCTCTAATCTGCGATCCTAAGAATGTTAGCGGAATCATCCTAACAAAATCTCGCACTCTAGCTGCAGCTGACCCAACATTAGCATTTGCCTGAACTGGAACCCGCTGATTGTTCTGGTTGGCGACACTCTGAGCCAAAGTCTGAATGTCGTTCCAGAATTTTGCATTCGGAACTTCTTAATCTGGGACTGGAGGAGCTGCGTTTGCATTCCTGACATTTGCATTCCTGGCGTTAGCTCTACGAGGAGGCATGATTACTGAAACGTAGAATGTCGAGTTAGAACGGAATTAGATAATACCTTACGCACGATAAGAGTAATAAGAAAATGAAGATTTTTCCTAAAACACTTTGCACCCTCCCTATCATTAGATGTGGTGCACTCCACACCCATGAAAAAGACTCTACTTAGTGCAGCTTTTCAGACATCCTAGCACTCTTAAACCTAGTTCTCTGATACCAAGTTTGTCACACGTCGAGCTACTCCCGTGTCCGCGTCTCGGGGGTAGCTCGGGGCATGACATAGCACAATTAGACCCACGCATTAAAGATCCACTACCATTATCCCCTTGAGTCTTAGGGTTAGACACCTTATCTTGGTTGAACTTTGAAGGAACATTGGAGGAACCTTGACTGGAAAACCTTTGTCGGAATATTGGATGACTTTGTCCATTGGTCCTTGCATTAGAGAAACTTCCATCACCGGTCTTATCCCTTTTTGCCTCCCTAGACTTTTCCTTGAGTTTATCCTCCTCAATTTGTTGTGCATCTACCATGAGACGAGTGATGTCCGTGTCATTAATGAGCACAACGGTTCGACACTCTTTGACCACCATTTCGGACACACCCGAAACAAACTTTCTCATCTTAGCCTTCGAAACGACAACCATAGTCGGAGCATACATAGAAAATTGAGTGAACTTTAGAGCATATTCCCTCATACGCATACTTCCTTGTCGAAGGTTAATGAACTCCAGCACCTTCGCTTCCCTCATCTCAAGGGGAAAGAACCTATCAAGAAATGTGACCTTAAACTTCTCCCAATCAAGAGGACCCGCATCTTCTGGTCTCCCTTCATTTTATTGGATATACCATATTTGAAAAACACCTTTCAATTGGTAAGTGGCCAACTTTGCCTTTTCTACCGGCGTAAGTCCCATGATCATCAAAACCCTTTATACCTCATCGATAAACTCTTAAGGATCTTCCTCAACTTTGGAACCATGAAACTATGAAGGATTCATCCTTGTGAAGTCCCTCACTCTTGAAGCAACCGAATTCACATTGGAGCTTGCGGGAACCACAACATCCCTATTGTCTTGGGCCGTCACGGCTTGAGCCAATACTTGAAAAGCAGCCCTAAACTCATGTCACAACCCGTGGGTACCCCCTAGATGTAACAAGGCATGTAAGACCCTGAGAGGCCTCATACAAGCCACTTATCATATCATAACATAGAGTAATAAAAAAGGTTCGGGAATTTAAATCTCTTTCAATACAAATCAAGTCTTTTATAAAAGAGCGGAAGTCTAACAACATTGTCTCAAACTATATAAACAATATGAATAAAGTCTTGGGTCACACCCCATACAATAGTCCAAAAAATAAAAGAGAAAAGGGGTGATCAATCCTTGAATGCTATGAGGACTCACCAAATCTTCACTTCCTTGATCAACAACGAAGCTAGCCGCCAGTATGAGAATCAATATCGCCGGATCCTACATTGGATAAGAATGTAGGCAAAAGTATGTGTTAATACAATCAAGTACTAAATACGATGGCTAGCATAAAAAATATAACATAAGATTTAGTCAACATAAGACGTAAGGCATAAACATAATCAAGACATAATCAACATCATAATAAAAGAGGAATACCTCCTTAAGCAATCTCACTTATCCATAGCCAAGACATAGGTCATCCGCCTCTAGTCAAGCTTGCATCATTGAAGACATATCTAGTAACACTCCAATCACATCATCCTTATAACATAATTATATTATTTATAGTAACTTTTAAAGACATGGGGATTCGCCTCAATGCCTAACTTATAAAGGCTAATGGGTATTCGCCTCTTGCCTTACTTACTTTTAGAACGCAGGTACTCGCCTCTACAATCTCATCATATGACACATGTACTCGCCTCCACATCATTTCATAAGGATCATGCATACTCACATCCATGACCATTCATCATAGTAAGAACGTGGGGACTCACCTCTTGTTCAACTCTAAGGAGTATGGAAATCACCTCACATCCTTACATATGGAGGTCAAGGGTAATCGCCTCTAGCCCCATCAATTACATAAGCTTTTAGTCTAGATTCATTTTAGGTGAGCAACCCTTTCAACCTAGAATCATTCATGTGAATAAACCTTTCACGTTCATACATTCATAATTAAGCAATTCATGTGGGAAGTATCCCTTCCTTAACAATAACATCAATTACCAACAATTCATATCATAAGCCTTGCTCTCAAAGCCCTAATTATCATGATCATCATCTAAGCTTTATTCTGAAGTAATTAACATCATATTCATTATATATGCTTCAATCTCAAGAAATTCTAGTCATAATTAATCAATCCTATAAGGAGATATCAAAACCCAAAAAATGTCCCTTCAAGCTATCAAACCCAATTATATGAATTCTAGGTCAAATAATGAAATAGTCATAGGTACATGTAATTTCATCCTAAAAACATGTAATCATATCAGTTCAATCATAAACAATCATAATCAACTCAATTGGATCAACATTCAACATAACCCACAACGTTGGAAGAAACCCTAACTAGAATTGGGGAAATTCTTCTTCAAATTGTGGAATTCTAGGGGACTTCATGGGAGGAAGGATCCCATGGATGAAAGCCTTCATACCATGATTACAAAGCCCTCACAAGCTTGAAGATTTGAGACTTTGAACTTGACCTAGCTTCAATATCTTCCTTCTTCTTCTTCCTTCTAGGGAGAGAATATTTGAGATGAGTTTTAGGAATTCTTTTGGGATTTTGAGAGAATGACTTAATTGGGGGATATTGAGGATTAAAAATACCTATATAGGTGTTTTGTACTTAGAAAAAAGGACACCACATTAATTTAATTAAAACCGGAAAAGACCCTTAAGTCCTCAACTTAAATGTCTAGACCCCACCCACGAGATCCTGTTGACGGATCGTGGATGGACCTACAGTCCATCCTGGTCAAGCGTGATCTGGACAAAGATTAGTGGCCATCCACAGACCCCCTAACCATGAGCCGTGGACCCATCCACGGGGCGTGGGTCTTGGCTGCGGTTCACTGCTTATGGCAGTGTCCATAATGCCTTACCCATAAGGCCACCTACGGGGTGTGGGTCAAACAACGGGGCGTGGTTGGCCCTCGTGGGTGACACATGAAAATTCTAACCATTTGCTAAGTTTTCCTCTTTAGGCTACGGGGTGTTTATTATCTCCCCCTTGGGATCATTCGTCCTCGAATGAGATTCTAACCACGTTTCTAAACAAAAAGACTCAAGACTAGCAGCCCATCATGCATGCAACTATCTAAATGCACACAACCAAGGAGGAACCTCATCTCCAAGCTAAACATACTCAATGCATTATAAGGAAGTATGAACTATATCTAACAACCCAATATGCATGAAATTTCAAATTTCTTACTTCAAGGTGGTACTTCCATTTCTAAACTCAAAAGCAATGCTCAACACAATCTCATGGAGCTCATATGCAATTCAATCTCAAGAATCACATTCAAGAAGGGGATCTCCACTCTGAGTCAAGGCATGTTCTACAACTTATCTCATAAAGCATATAGGCAACTTATACTCAATACTCAACAACATGAGGAAAATAATGCACAAAATCCATTTTCTTTCAAAACATAAGCTTTTTCATGAACATGCAAATGTAATAAAATCATGGAAACACATAAAAACACACATGACTTCCAACATATACAAACCAAGAGGAACTCATTACCTCAAGCTAGAATAGGAGGAAAAAGATGAGGTTACTAGGACATGATATTGCCTTCGGCCTACCAAGTAGCACCCTCAACTAGATGGTTTCTCCATAACAATTTCATGGAAGCAACTTCCTTGTTCCTTCATCTCTTAACTTGCCGGTCTAAGATCTCAACCAGAATTTCTTCATAAGAAAGGTTCTCTTTCACTTCTAACCATTTTAGGGGAATTATGGATGTCGGATCTCCAACACACTCTTTCAACATAGAGACATGGAATAACAGATGCATAGATGCCAACTCATTTTGCAAATTAAGTTCATATGCAACCTTACCAACACGCCTAAAATTTGATATGGGCCTACAAAACGGGGACTAAGCTTCCTTTTCTTACCAAACCTCATTACACCCTTCATGGGTGAGATTTTCAAGTAAACCCAATCAAGCACATCAAATTCAAGATCTCTTCTTCTATCATCCGCATAACACTTTTGTCAACTTTGGGCCGTTCTTAACCTCTCTCTAATGAGTTGAACATTCTCAATAGCCTACTGAACTAACTTGGGTCCTATCAAAGCAACCTCACCCACCTCAAACCATTCTATTGGAGATCTACACCTCCTACCATAAAGAGCCTCAAACAGAGCCATACCAATAATTAAATTGTAGATATTATTAAAGGAAAATTCTATCAAAGGCAAATGGCCATCCCAATTTTCCTTGAAATCTATCACTCATGCCCTTAATATATCCTCCAATGTTTGGATCGTTCTTTCCGCTTGCCCTTCGGTTCATGGGCGAAAATTTGTGCTAAGCTTAACTTTCTTGCCAAGACCCTTTTGGAAGGACTTCCAAAACTGTGAAGTAAAGTGAGTACCTCTATCGAAGATAATGGACATGGGCACTCCATGCAACCTCACTATCTCTCTCAAATATAGCTTTGCATAATCTTCAATCGTATAGGAAACCTTGATGGGAATGAAATGGGTGGACTTCGTCATTCGGTCTACTATAACTAAAATCGAATCATATTGGTGCCGAGTTTGTTGAAACCCTACTATAAAGTCAATATTCAAATATTCCCACTTACAAGTAGAAATTCTTATATATTGGGATAAACCTCCCGGTTTCTAGTACTCAACCTTCACTTGTTGGCAATTAGGACACTTAGCTACAAATCCCGCAATATCCTTCTTCATCCCATTCCACCAATAGACCTCCCACAAGTCACAGTACATCTTAGAGGCTCTCAAGTGAATAGAATACCGAGAACTATGGGCTTTAGTCAAGATCTATTCCCTCAAGTCATCATCATTCGGAACACATAACCGACCTTCGTATCTAAGGACACCATCTCCCATTGGGAGAAAGCCTCTACAGACTTCTTTAGTACCACTTCTTTCAATTCTTCCACAATCGGATCAAGACATTGCTTTGCTTTAACATCGGCTACAAAAGACGATTCTGACCCTTTATGAACCATAACCCCACACTTGGCGGAGACTACCAATCGAACACCAATTGGGCCAACCTATGGACATCTCAGGCCAACTCTTTTCTATCATCATCTACATGTGCAACACTACCCATCGATTGATGACTAAGAGCATCCGCTACTACATTTGCCTTTTCGGTGTGATATAGAACACTCTTATCATAGTCCTTCAACAATTCGAGCCACCTTATTTGGCGAAGATTCAAGTCCTTTTCGGTGAACACATATTGCAAACTTTTATGATCTGTGAAAACATCAACTTGGACCCCATACAAATAATGCCTCCAAATATTTAAGGCATATACCACCGCCGCTAATTCAAGGTCATGGGTAGGATGGTTCTCCTCATGAACTTTTAGTTGCCTTGAAGCATAGGTAATCACCTTATTGTTTTGCATAAGCACACATCCAAACCCCACTCTAGAGGCGTCACAATATACCACAAAGCCATCCGTACCTTCCGATAAAGTCAAAACCAGAGTGAAAGTAAGTCTATTCTTCAACTCTTGGAGACCTTTCTCACAAGCATCCGACCATATAAACTTGGCCTTCTTTTGAGTCAAAGCCGTCAATGGAGAAGCAATGGAGGAAAATCCCTCGACAAACCTTCTATAATAACCGGCCAAACCCATGAAGCTTCTAATGTCTGTCGGTGATAGAGTTCTAGGCCAACTCTTGAACGCATCCGTCTTCTTCGGATCTACCTCAATACCAAAAAATATGGCTTAACAAGGCTACAGACCTTAACCAAAATTCACATTTAGTAAACTTTGCATAAAATTGTTGGTCCTTAAGGATTTGCAATACAGTCCTCAAATGATCAATATGCTTGTCACGACCCAAGCCTAGGGCCTAGACGTGACATGGCGAATGAGGAACCCGAAGGAACCCCAAACAAGCCTCTCAAACTTGTTATCACACTTCATTGGTCGCGGAAGTACATTCAACATTAATTAACGGGAAATAAGGACTCAGGGCAAACCATTTCAAAATGACATCATAGAACAAGAGTCAAGCTCATTTACAAAATACTTGTCCAACGTACACCTCTACATACATAGATAGGACGAGGCCATGACATACTACCGGCTCCCTTCATAGTCAAAATACATTTGCAAGCTAAAGTCTCAAAACATAGGAGTAGGAAACATAACATAGCCCTCGAATCATTGAGGACTCACCAACAACTCGGATAAGCACCGTACTAGCCACGTGAATGGAGGGGAGGATCAAGAGTAGCTCCGGTCCCTACATGGTGACATCATGTAGGCAAAATATGCGTTAGTACTTGGAATGTACTAAGTATGCGGGGTGTAACATA
>JAJOOH010073464.1:0-13828 GCA_029582605.1 Solanum gracilifrons | reverse complement strand
GCCCCAGTGAGGAGGTGCGAGGTAATGGTGGTAGAGGGTACGCGGAGGGGTAGAGGTAGGCCCAAGAAGTATTGGGAGGAGGTGATTAGACAAGACTTGGATATGCTTCACTTTACCGAGGACATGACTCTAGATAGGAAGGAGTGGAAGTCTCGTATTAAGGTTGTAGGTTAGTAGGGCTAGCGTGTTGTCTTCCCTTGCAAGGGTATGAGTTGTTAGCATTTGGAGTAGACCTAGCCTTATGCTGTTTACTGCGTTTCACGCATCGCATTACTTTCTTGTTGTTACTGTCTCATTTGTTGATTATACGCTATCGTTTGTATTGGCTGTTATGTTTTATTTATATCTCTCCTGTCACTTAGATTTGTTGTTCTTGAGCTGAGGGTCTCCCGGAAACAGCCTCTCTACCTCCACGAGGTAGTGGCAAGGTCTGCGTACAATTTAACCTCCCCAGACCCCACCTAGTGGGATCTCACTGGGCATGTTGTTGTTGTTGTTGTTATAATTTAATAGACGTAGAATTCATATCCTCATAATCTTTTACAATATTGCGCTATATTGTATCAAAGATATCGTCGACTTATCACTTTGTATCGGTTCACAATACGACATAACTTATTGAGATCTCATGACTTCATTATTTTAAAATACCTACCCCTTTCATGAGGTTTCATGAAGTATTATATCGTAGGCTGTTCAAGAGCATATTACCTCCACATTATGATAATTTTAATCATTTGCTCCTCCCCCTTGTCAGATTATTTTATTTAGAACCGATTGGTCTATCAGACTTCATGCATATCGTAGACTTAGTCTTTCAGGAACATTCAATAAGAGCATCTCCAACTCTTGATTGTTTATTATCCCCCGTTTTGTTAGACAAACTAACATAACATATTTCTCAATCTATTTTGGATAATTCATCTTTGTACATCATGGTATATTCATTAATTTTATACCGCCCAATCAAAATTATGAGATAAAAAATATTTGGCCTCTGACCATAAATCAATTGAGAGAAAAATTGATCTGATGTTGATATTAATCAGGCATGGTTACTTAGAGGGCTTTAAAGCACAAATTTTAACATGTTCAGGTGCTTTGATGGAATTGTAAAGCAAGAGGGGAAAAATATCAAAACAGAATAAGTAGAAGTTTTCAATTAGGTTCTTTGACCAATCCTTTTTTTTAACATAACCATCCTTAACCAAGGCTATGTTAAAAGTACTGATTAACACAAGTAGTTATTCCAAATTGATGATGTTAACACCACTGTGAATTCAGTATTTGTACAAATTCCACAACTTTTATTGTAAATATGTTCTTGAACGTACACTTCATGGTCATGAAACATGGAAACTTTGTGATACTTTACAGATTGCCCGAAAGCAATTTTACCTGTTTTTCTTCCTTAATGATCAAGGTAGAGCTTTAAGCACTCTTATGTAACAAGGGATCAGAAATGACTTGTGGCTCAAAATCCTGTTTCACATAACGACCGAGTAGATCAGCATAGACGTCATAACGAGCAGTCATTCGAAATCCCCACTTGTCCTTCAACTGCCGGCAAAGGTTGAGATCCATGTCAGATATCAACAATCCATCCTTGTGACGGGCCAGAGACGGTGTACATGAAGCATCTGGTGCAGAAAAATGACTCGAACCATAGAAATGCCCAAAATCTGCATGTTGTGGCTTTCCATCTCCTGAAGTGAAGGGATTAGGGAAAACTTCTGTTCCGACACGGTTAATTGAACCAACAAAATAACTATTTGCTATTGCTGCATTGCGAGCCTGTTTCCAACACAATATCAAACAAAAAGTCAAGAAACTAGATGTTGTTTACCAATGCCCCTGTTTCCAACACAATAACAAACAAAAAGTCAAGAAACTAGATGTTGTTTACCGACGCCCCTGTCAAAAAGTGATATCATTCTTTATACCATTTCACAACCCAAGTTTAGGCATTGGTCAATATGAGTATTTCTTACAATTTCTTGTCAAACTCAGATTTGATTCTCTGTAACTGACAGTGTTATCATTGGTTAATCTTTCTTCCTTGGAGTTTTAACATCTCTCTGCTCAAATTACTGTGATCCCTAAGGCTAAACACTGAGTACAGTTGTAGCATAACAGATAAAGGAAATAGTACCTCTATGGGCCACATTGGTTCACTAAGTTCACCAACAGTAGCTGATGGGTTGAAAACAATTTCTGCACCGTTTAACCCAAAAGCTAACCAGTTCAGAGGATGGTGCCTTCCATAACATATATTAACAGCAATCTTGCCATATGCTGTCTCAAACACGGGATGGCCAGTGTTCCCTTCCATATAATATGTACTCTCGTTGAAGTCCCCAACTCTAGGTATATGATTCTGCAAATTTCAAAGTATTAGTTCCTGGAGAATACCAAATGTTGTATTTGGTTATCGGGATTTACCTTCCGATGTTTCCCTATTATGTTACCATGATTTCCAATTATTACTGCTGTGTTCCACATGGTTTCTCCATGGTTCACGTCCCTCTCAAGAATTGGACTAATGATAACCATGTTATATTTTTGTGCAAGTTGCTGAAGAAACTTTGTTGATTCTCCATCAATCTCTTCAGCAAATTCACACCATTTTTTTTCGCGAGTACAAAATGCAAATGGCATCGTCCATGCCTCCTGCATAGAAGTAAAAGAGAATATCAAAATGAATAAACTTTGAAAAGGACAATAAATTCATCACTCTTACAAAACCAAGTCATAACTCACTTGCAAGCATAGAATGTTGACTCCTGAAGAGCCTGCAGCATCAATCATGGGAATTAACTTTTGAAAGATGGCCTCCCTTTGGTTTAGGAAAGGTTCAGTTGTGGGTAGAGCAATAGAATTCTGAATGAGGCCAACCCTCACAATCCGAGGTCCTCTAAGTGACTCTTTGTCCGCAGAAAAACTAAAAGCCTGCATTTATGTGAAGAAAATTGATGCATTAAACTATGTAAGATAAAAATAATGGTGAGAACTGAGAAATTTTAGTCATGGACCAAAATGGTGATTTTGTTTCCTCCTCCGAGGCAGTTGTCCGGTGATCTGCCCAATCAGCTTCATGCATACTACCATAGAAAAGATGATTTCTCATTCGAAATAACAACAAATTGGTTAAGGAAACACAAATCTTTTCATTTTTCCATATATATCCACCACTGATTGTCATATCTACTTGAGTTGTGGCAAAGCTAGAAATTTTGCTAAGCACATTCAAACCCTTAGTATATATTTCTAAAAATTTGTTTAAAACCTATAGACACAATATAATTTTTCAACGAAGAGCGACCACCCAAGAGGTCAATGTAGCTATGCCAATGCTTGAGCATAAATAAAACAATGTAAGATTCAAGCCACGATGAAATCCCAGAATCGACTGCACTTTTGTTATTTTAAACCAGAAATCATTCCATATATCCCTTATCCATCCTTTACTTTTCTTGTTCTCGTGATCACCGGAAGAATCACTACCCATCCTTTCCATTATGCTAATTCTGAAAATCAGGTGTACATAATCCCCTTTTCCTAATCTTTTTTACCAAATAGATAATGTTTTTCAGGTTAATATTTTTTACTACGTTATGCACATGTTCGAAAACAGTAATGGGAGGAATAACTTAACATACTACTTGAATCTACACACTTGAATGTTTTAAAGCAAAATCCGACTCACTACCATTTAATTGTCAAATTCAGCCTGCTTTTCTTCCTACAAAAACAGAATTTAATAAACCTAAAATACTAGCTATAGAAGTAGAGATGTAAGTGGCCACCTGAAGATCAAAATCGTGATTAGCAGAGAGAGCTTTGACAGGCCGCGGAAGAACAATAGACTCGAGTTTCTTTCCACAACTTAGGCCCAGAAGTATTCGATTGACTTCCTGCAGAGATTTGAGTTAGCCCTTGGCTAGACAAATCACAAAAGCTTCAATCTCAAACTAGTTTTCAATCCCCAAATTTCATTCGCAAAATTATTTTCATATAAAATTTGAGAAAGTGGATCTGACCTGGAAAAGTTGGGGGCTGAGAGAAGTTTGAAGGAGATGATAAAGAGAGTCAAATCCACAAATGGAACCCTTCTCTTGGGTTGTTCCATTTTCTGTCTCTTCGCCCTCTCTCTTCTCCATTTCGGCTCTTTCTTCTTGTGATGATGATGATTGATTTGCTGATGATGATTTACTCAATCAAAAACAAGTACATACATTTATGCAGTGTTTGAATATTTTAACACGAAAAACAATCTGTCATTTAATGAACACACATGCCCCCAACGCCAATCCCTTTTAGCTTTTTCGCATCTTCAAGGAATAAGGGGAAAGTGAGATTAAGGGTGTGTTTGTTAACGATTTTTTTTTTTCAGTTTTCTTTTGTTTGATTGGTTTAAATGTTTTGGAAAATATTTTTCAAATCAACTTATATTCTTCGAATTTAAGAAAAATAAATTTCCCTAATAAAGTAAGAAAATATATTCCAAAATCATTTTGAAACTCACACCTCAACTTTACATTTTAACTTTAAGTCTCGGATATCGATTTCCGATACTAATCCTAGATCCGACTCATAATTCTCGATTCGAGAATCGAATCTTGACCTCGATTCAAGACCTAACTCTTGAGTTCTGGATTGGGGTGGAGTCTCATATCGGGTGAGGGGATCAAATTCCATTTTTAAGTCAAGACCTGAGTCGAATCAGATCTCGGTTGAGGCTGGGCTCAGGTCTCGTGTTGGAGTCTGGGCCAAGGTCGGGTCTCAAGTTAAGGTCTCGAGTTAGGGTTGGGGTCGGGTCTCGGGATGGGGTTGGGTCTCAGGATTGGGGTCAGATCTCGAATCAAGGTCGGGTGTCGAGGTCAGGTCTTGATTCTCGGGACAGGGTCGGGTCTAATGTCAGATATTGGGGTCGGAGTCTGGTCTCAGGGTCGGGGTCAGGTCTCGGGTAGGAGGGGAAGTGGTATGATATGGTACAATATTTTAAATTTTGGTATCGTAATTTTGGTATTCGATTTTTAAAACTATTATACCATTACCATACCAATTTAATTTGATATTATTCGGTATTTTGAAGTTCCATTTTGATATTTTGTGATATGGTAAATCGGTAACCATAGTTTGTTCAACTTCAACTAATATATACTCTTATAATAAAGTATTACGACTTCGACAATTAAAAAATGGTCTCAATTGCGTCATACTAACACATTACACATAGATAAATATATATTCAAAAGAAAGTACAAACAACTCCTTTAGTTAATCAATTGCATTTCAATCACAATAGAGTAGCCAAAGTTTTTACTTCTAAACATTTAATTTATACTAATACTCAGTTGAATATTTGTTAGTATTTTAATACTCACTCTAACCCAATTTATATGACTTAGAGTCCGTTAGAATTGACTTAAACAAAATAGCTTTTAAGTTAAAAATAAATAGTCAAACTGAAATGACTTTTAAGTCAAAAAATAAAAAGTAGGAGGAGACCTACTTTTGGTTTCTGACTTATTTTAAGTCATTTTTGACTTATTTTAAATCATTTTTACCTTGTCAAACACTTCGTAACTTATTTTAGAGAAAATACATAAAATCCCCCCTGAACTTGGCAGCAAAACTTACTTTAGCACTTTAACTTTACATATAATTATTTACCCCCCTAATTTCATTTCAAGTGAATTTAAATCCACCCTAAGTTTATAAGACCAGCCTCACAATGACAAGTGTATTCCACACACGCCATGTCATCGACACGTCAGTTCCACGTCACTGCCATGTCAGTGCCACATTGATAATTATTTAAATTTTGAGTTTTTTATTCCTTTTTTGTTTTCTTAATTCACAATTTTAGAAAGGAAAAAAGAAAAATAAAATTAATCCAAGATTATAAAAAAAGAAAAATAAAAAGTAAAAAATTCTCAAAAAAGTTGTTGATTTTTTTCATTTTTTTCGTTGTTCATCACATCTAAAAATAAGTGAGAATAATTTGAATTTAGTGATGGAAAATAAATGGGAGTATGAAGAAGGAGAAGGAGATAGTGGAGTTCGAAAAAAGAAGAAAGAGGGGTGCGGATGGAGGGTTCGAAGAAGGAGAAATAGGGTGAAGGTGAAGGATTTCGAAGAAAGAAAAAGAAAATAGAGAGTTCGAAAAAGAAAATGAGGAGGTGGTGCAGGTGGTGGTTGAGGGTGGCAAGGGGTGGTGGGTGTGAGGAAGAAAAAGGGCTACAGTTGTTGGTGGATAGGGATGGTGGGGTGTGAGGAAGATGAAGAGAAAAATTCTTATTGGCTAAAAAGAAAATAAAAGTAGCCCAATTATTTTTTTCTCTTTAATTTTTGACTTTTTACGCTCTTTTTTTTAATTATTTGCCACATCAGCCATTAAGGAGGTATTTAATTCACTTGAAAGTTGTTTAGGGGGTATTTGAACGCCCGTGTAGTTAAAGTACTAAAGTAAGTTTTGCAGCCAAGTTCAGGGGGGATTTGATGTATTTCCTCCTTATTTTAAGTCATTTTTTACTTATTTTAAGTTATTTTTTATATTTGTCAAACACTTTTAGAAGTAAAAAGCGGACTTAAAAGTAGGTTTGACCAACTTTTAAGCCAATCCAAAAGGGCTCTTATACTTTCCTTTTTAGTCAGTCCCAAAAGAATGAAGCATTTATATATTAAGCAACAATTTGACTTTAAAATGCTTATTATACCCTCAATGAAATGATTTACAGCCACATAAATATCTATCACTTATTTTGGACCACAAATTTCAAAACTCTTCATTTCTTTCTTAAACTCCGTGCAAAGTCAAATTAACTAATATAAAATAGTACTTGGGGAGTAAAACAAATGTGTTATTTCTGTAACTTTATATTTTGGTATATTGTTTCTAAATACCAGATATCTTACCGAATACCATTTTTTTAAAATATATCATATACCATACCAAATATCATATTAACAAAATCACAGTATCAAAAATTTCGATATGGTATATTAATTCAGGATATACCATATCATGCCCATTCTAGTCTCGGGTCAGGTTCAAGTCTCGAGTCGAGGTCAAATTTCAAGGTCGGAGTCTCGGGTCAATTGTCAGAGTTAGGTCTTGGGGTCGGGTGTCGGGGTTAGGGTCGGGTCTCGAGTCGGGGTCAGGTCTAGGGTCAAGGTCAGGGTCAAAGTCTCGGATTGGGTGACATGGTCAGATTTCGATTCAAAAGTTAGATCCTGAGTCTGATGTTGAGGATGAGAGTCGTGCTCGGATCAGGATCGGTATCATATTTCATTTCGAATGTTGGGTCTTGGATTGGGAGTAGGGGTTAGGTCATGGGTTGGGTCTTGGGATCGTGTCCCGATTCGGGGCATGGTCAGCGTCGTGTCCTAGTTCGAATGTCGAATCTGTATCGGGAGTAGGGGTCATGTCCTGGATTGGGTGTCGGAACGATTATTTCTTTATTTTCAGGTCAGAAATTATTTTTCCAAAAAAGTATTTTCTACTCTCAAGTCAAAAATAAAAGATATTTTCTAAAAAATATTTTTCATTCACTAATAATACACTAGAAAATATTTTCTGGAAAATATCTCTCACTCATCAGCCAAACATGAGAAAAAAAGTTTGAAACCAACTTATTTTTCAAGAAAACATTTTTTAGAAAAATATTTTTCTTGGAAAACATTTTCCTTCGTACCAAACACACCCTAAATTTCTTAGATATTCACCCATATTTGAAAATTTATTGAATAATATCACTTTTGTTTATTTTAGATCATAATATAACTTAGTTATTCATATTTTTCTTAAAATATACTTGACACAATAAAATTAACCTTCTCTTTGTAAATGAACTTTCATGTCACATTATTTTATTTTTTTTAATAATAAGTCGATATTTTATAATAAATTGATCAATGCTTCACTTCCAAATTAGTCCGTGACTAAGTTTGTGAATTTTATTTACATAAATTCTTCTTCATGGGTTTCTTGTTAATCATTATAAAAAAATATTTTTTTCACAAGCTATAAACAATTAAACAAACAGCAAGAACCATCTGATAAAAACAAGTAAAAAAAAAAATCCTAAATTTTAAAAATATTACTCCAATACCAGGTTGAGCATTCAAATTATTTCATAGTTTACACTTCTAAAATAAAAGAATCAGAAGAAAATTTTTATTTTACCTCGCTGTGATATCTTTGATCGACATCAAGCGTATATAGCAGGTCAAGGAACAATTCCTTCTGAAAATTCATTAATTTATTCCTCGAAGAAATGGAAGAACCCATATTTTTCCTCATTGAACTGGAGGAATCCATGGTTGATTTTATCCTGAGAACCATAAAGTTTTTGGGTAGAAAATTATTGCTTCTCTATGATAAACTTAATTTTACCATAGAGGATATGAATGATTAAAAGATTTGTAATGATCGTTCATGTCATTTTTTTTTCCATTTTTTGATCTTTTTGGTGTTTAGAGCTTTCATGTAGCGATACTAAATCATTTATGACTTGTTGGACTGACAGTTCAGTCACCGGATCGTGCATTTGAGTTTCGTGCAAGTTTCTGTGTTTTGGAGCCTTTGAAACTTGAACGGTTGACTTCGGTTAAAATTTCTAAAAGACGGCTTCAGAATGCAATTTTGACATTTCATCAGCTCCGAAAGGGTCATTTTAGGCTAGGGACATGGTTGGTTTGGGCCTCGATACTTTCAATGTGAATTTGCGTCGTTAGGCGTTTTAACTTGGAAGCTTAAGTGAAAATTTGACTTCGGTCAACATTCTTGGTAAATGTGCTCAAATGAGAATTCTGTTAATGTGGTTAGCTTCGGAATGTCAAGTTTGGTTTAGGTGAGTACCTTTTGTGCCGAGACTTCTGTCTCATTTTAAACCCTTTTTATTGATTTTAGGTAAAAATGGAGTTTGAGTGTGAGACCTAGTTTTCATCAATACGACCTCGGATGGAAGTTTTGATGGTTCTGCTGAGTCCGGAATGACAAAATTTGTAGGGTTGCATAGTTCATTTGCGTTCACTGGGTTCTGAATGATGAATTTTGAGTGTCCATTAAAAGTTTGGAGCATTGTGCTCCAAACTGTTGTCCAGCAGTGCCGATGCGATCATGCGACTACTTTAGCGCCCCCTTGACCGTTTTCGCGATAGGAGCCTCTTAGGGTTGAGCCGCTTTAAGTGGCCTAGGCGTTGCTTTACCAATAGGGGCCTCCTGGGGTTTGGCCGCTTTCGCGGCCTAGGCACTGCTTTCACGGTCATCGCTAAAGGTTTATATTCTTTTTCAATCCGTTTTTCACCAAATATTCAAACTTTGATTTTCCGTGATAGAAAGCTCCATTTTGGGTGATTCAAGTTGCATTTCGTCTTAAATTGGCATGGATTCATGTGAGACTGACCGGGGAAACATGAGAGTCAATGAATTGAGGTAATTTTCACCCGTAAAGGGCTGCCTTGTTTCTTTAATTTGAAGACTTCCAACACGTATGAGAAAGAGAGTTCATGATTCTACAAGCCTTAACAAGGTTTAGAAGTTAACTTGCCTTAATTCAATCAAAAGTCAATCCAAGACTTGAAATTTTCCCTTCCGAACAATGTACAAATCACCACAATCTAGTAAAACAAGTATTCACAATGAGATTTCGGAGCTAACAACACTCAAATCAAGCAATTGGAATAAATTGGTCAAATCAGCTCAAAAATTTGATTCTGAAAACAAGGTTTGAATCTGAAAATTGTTACATGAATATGTTACCCGAAGTATTCGATATCCATTGATGAAAACCATTTCGAAAACGGAGTTGTATTCATCTCATAATCGTCATTTTTCTTAAATGCCCAAGTTCTTGAAAAGCCCCAAGGATTTTGAGTTCAAAATAGTAATTTAAGTGATAAAATATTGCCATAATCAAGGAATAACAATGAAGGGGAGTTAAAATTCATTACCAAAATGATTTATTTTGAAAACCCACTTGAAATCGCCTCAACCGAATCCTCAAAGCTCAAAAATATAAAATGGGGGAAACCCCCGAAATTTCAAACCTAAAAACCCTCTCAAGTCTCGCAAAAGTGAACTCTACTTCACTTTCACAAACGTCTCGATCGCGGCTTTTGGTTCGCAAAAGTGAACGCTAGAAAAATGTCTCGCCTAGTTTTTGCGAGCCAGCCTTCTCTTATCAAGCTCGAGACCTCTAAAAATTCAACCAAGACCTCTCCTAGGCCTAAAATCATCCCATGAATCCAACGAAACTCTCAAAATTTCAATCCAAGCACCCAAACCTCGAGTGTTGACCAAAGTCAACCCAAAGAATAAAATTTCACAATTTTCTAACTTCGGACCTCAAATCCTCAAAAAGACTTGAATTTGAAACCGACAACTCTTCTTAGACCAATTTTCACATTTCGGGATTGATTGAATCGATGGAATTCCATTCCTTCACTCAAAACTCTAAAAGATACCAACTGTTGACATCCTTTAAAAGACGCAACGTCGCGGTGACTCAAAAAAATAGTCAATTTTAGAAGAATAGAAGAATTTTAAAGGAAAATGGTTGAAAGGGAGTCGCCACCTAATATTAGGAAAACTAGGAAACCAATTAATAATTTAACTTAAAAGAATGTCTACGAAACCAATAGATTCGATGTAGGAGGTTCAAGCTATTCCGAAGAGAAGGTGTTAGGCATCCTTCGAAATCCACAATTGTGGGTTTCGATTGAATTCATTTTTTCAAATTGAGGAGGAGACAAGTATAATAAACATGCAATATACACAAATAATAAAATAAAATAATAATATAGTAAACGGCCTAAGATTTGGCTAACGTCAATAATATATACAATAACAAATCAAAATATCATTTGAACTCCATTGAAGTAGCTTTCTCAAAAAGCAACTCTGGGTACCTGTAAAGACACTTAGTAAAAGTGTTAGTAATGAATAAATATGAATTAAAATAAATGAATTATAAATAAAAACCCGTCTTATTAACATGGGGATATCTCGAAAACCGACGGATAAATTTTTTCATTGGCCATTTTTAAAATACTTATCTAGCAATAGTAACAATAAATTTTAAAAGATAAAAATGGTAAAATAATAATATAAAACCACATTAACATAGAAATAGAGATAATGAACCAATAACACAATATCCAAAATTAAGAATGATCCACATAACAAAAAAACAAAGAATGGCAACATAATCTAAAATAATTTCCAAGTAGCAATAATGAAGCCTGAACAAATAAATAATAAAAAGTATAACGAAAATAATAGAGTAATAAATAATCCAAATATTTCCTATAACACCACCAATAGAGTTAATAAGTATGAAATTAAGCAAAGTGGAATATGTAAAATAGCAAAACAAGGAGTAATAAGTAAAACATATCAAAATGCTAAAAAGAAAAAATGAACAAACGGTCACCAAGGACCTGCAAACAGAAAAATAAAAAATAAAATAAGTGATGGATTCGTTGATTCACTGGAGCTCAGCGAGTCCGGTGGTTGTTTGTTGTTGAAGCTGGTAATTTTGTGCTGTGTTTTTATCTTCTCTCGAAGTTGGTGTCGTACCTACAAAACATAAGCAAACCGTAAACGGAAAGAGAACCAACTATATATATATTGGGTCTGATTTGCTCCAATTCATCAGAGCTAAAGGCTCCTCAGGAGTTTGGAGGTCTGATTTCGTGAGGAAAAAGGGAAATGGATTGTTTGTTCGTTGTTGTTGATCGGAGAAGAACATAAAACGAGAAGTTAATATTTTAAAAGGTCATTGAACTATAAGAATTTATCTTGTAAAGTCACTAAACTTCATTTTATATCAATAAAATTACTCAATTTAAGGTTTATATCTTCAAAAATCACTCAATTACATTTATCAATAAAATAAATTTGACATGACAAAATAAATTATTTTTCTTATTTCATGTAAACATGAACTCCACAAATAAACAAAATAATTAACAAAGTTATTTTATCATTACCTCTAATGTCACAAACTGTGACGAGCTAAAATTAACCTCATTCGCAATAATTGATTTTGGGTTTGATTAGTTCCAAGAATTGGCAGCAATTCAATGAAGAACTAGAATCCGGTGATGATGACCCTTCATTGGAGTTAATCAAGAAAGCTTCGGAAGATGAAATGGCAGTGGTGTTAATTGGACGACTGTTATCTTCGTTCAAGATCCACTGAAGTCACTATCTGATTACCCATCTTTGAAATGAATAAAAATAATTGAGGGATTCATAATAATTCCATTTCCACCATTAGAGCATCAGCTATCAAAGTTGAGCTCTGTATTAGTAATAATTTGTGTATATTAAAATGTTATTCCTTAAGAATTGGGTTCTATTTTCAACTTGTAGAGTTTTAACTTGCTTATCACTTATATTAAATTGATAATAACTTATTGTCTTCCCTATTGCCCAGTGCTCACAGGCCACAAATCTCTAGAAATTTTCACGGCATATGATATAAGAAAAAGAAGAAGCATAGATTTTTCAAAAAAACATTGTATATTTAATTTGTGGGTTATATATTTATATGACATATAAAATAATTTATTTGTAGTTGAATGATTTTTGAAGATAAAAGTTTAAATTTGTAGTTGAATGATTTTTGAAGATAAAAGTTTAAAGTTAGAGTGATTTTTTTGAAACAAAACAAAGTTCAATGACTTTACTAGATAAATTGTTATAGTTTAACCTTTTAAGCTATTAACTCGAAAACGGATGTAGGAGGAGTTTTTTGGAGGTGACTATTTGGATAAAATGGAGTTTGCTGCTCGTCTGGTTGCTGGAACATGGCAGAGAAGACACAAAGTGGCAACGTAGTGAACTTTGGCGAGCTCGAGCTCGTCAATATTAAGCTAAAACGCCTGCAAACAAGGGATAATCGCAAAGGGGAAAGGAAGAGTTTGTAGTTGTTATTGTTTCTGCTGGCAGAAAACAAAGAGACAGGGGAAATAGGCTACGGTTGGAGAAAAAAATGGTAGTTTCTCCGGAAAAACAAGAGGGGGGTTTTTGGGGTGGACTTGCCGGGTTTCGACGGAGTTCCAGTCACTACTAAAAAAACAGTGAATACCGATCTCCGGAGGTCGGTATTCCTTGAAATACCGACCTAAAATCGACATCCCAACTTAGGTCGAAAAAAGCTTGGTCGCTATTCAATACCGACATCTGGAGGTCGGTATTTACTAACCTCTCAAGGTCAAATTTTATTTTATGTCGGAAAATTCATATATTATTATTTCCGACTTCCTGAGGTCAGAATTGGATTACCGACATCCGGAAGTCGGTATTTTTATTTTTGTAATGTTGAAATTCTGACCTCCGGAAGTTGGTATTTTTATTTTTGTAATGTTGAAATTCAGACCTCCGGAGGTCGGTAATTTTATTTTTGTAATGTTCAAATTCCGACCTCCGGAGGTCAGTATTTTTATTTTTGTAATGTTGAAATTCCGACCTTCGGAGGTCGGTATTTTTATTTTTGTCTTTTTAAAATTTCGACCTCCGGATATCGTTATTTTTATTTTTGTAATGTTGAAATTTCGACCTTCGGAGGTCGATATTTTTATTTTTTATTTTTGAAATTCTGACCTCCGGAGGTCGGTTTTCTGCTACAAAACAGGCAACAAATTGCTGCAATTTTTAGTTGTCCACTTGCATATTTATATCAAAACAACCCAAAGCCAAATAAACTTCATCCAACCAAAACAACACAATATTTTCAACATATACATTAAACTATTTCAAAATAAACTTCATCCAACTTCAAAATAAACTAAAATACAATCAAATTAAACAATT
>JAJOOH010073452.1:0-14667 GCA_029582605.1 Solanum gracilifrons | reverse complement strand
GGTTTTACATTATAACTATAAATATCACATATTACTTGCACTTTCATGACAAAAAAAATTAGCAAAACTAGAATTAGTACTTTTCCTTTTATGAAAATTTTATTTTTTAAGCATGCAAATATAACTTTGATTATGTTATTAATTAGTTATAACCGAATAGCCAAACCGAAAAAAACCAAACCGAAAAGAGAAAAACCGAACCGAACCAATTTTTTTTTGGTTCGGATTGGGTTATAATTTTTCAAACCGAAAATCGAAAAACCCAAACCGAATAACACAAAACCGAACCGAAAAACCGAATGCACACCCCTATATCTAGAAGCTGGTTTATTTTTTGGGAATTTTTTTCAAAATGTCAATATTTTAGCATTTAATAGGACCCCTTAGCCACACTTTCAATATTTATTAAAAATGTTAATATTTTAGTTTGTTATAGTGTTGATTTATGTATTTTTTTCTTTAATTTAAGTTAATAAAATACAACTAAGCAAATAACAAATTAGAGAAAATCAAGGGAGATAATCTTTCAAATTAAGTAAATAGTGCTGAAAATATATTATTACTTACTTTACATATTAGGAGACTAAAATAGGCACAAATTCTTTCGTATTCCTCATTATCAATTAATGACTTTCAATTCTCCATTGATGATCCTCCTTCTTCGTAGAAAGCAAGACAAGATTTTTGCAAGAAAAAAGGAGATTGATACAAATTAAGAGACTAAAATAGGCCACAAATTTTCTTGTTTTCCTAATCCTCCATTAACAACTTTCAATCTCCATTGTTGATCCTCCTTCTCCATAGAAGACATGACAATTGATCAAAGTTTTTGCCAGAAAAATGAGATCCATACAAAGAGATAGGCATACAAATCGACGCTAGGCTGGAAGTTCAGGTGTTCTGCTGAATTTGTTGCTTGGTGCCTTGTTCATCCCCGTTTTGCTACGGATGGGATCTAATCTTATTTGGTGTTCCAATTTTTGTTTTCTTAAACATCCAACCAGTTTTTTCATGTAGTTTTCTAATTTTTGTTTTCGACATTTGAGTTTACTTTTTTTTTTCACTTGTGTTTGATGCGGTCTTGTTGTTCTGGAGGAAGCTACCACCAAACGTTCAATACGATGATCTTAAGGCTATCATCGCTCCAGACAGAATAGTTATCCACATAACTATATTGTATTCCATAAAAATTGAATACAAAATCATCAACAAATACAAATTTACATTCATATAACAAAAAATACTCATTATTGAGTTATGTATGTATTTTACTTTCATAGTAAAAACTAAAAAGTGTATCCAGTGATCAAAATTGTATTACATGGCTGCCAAATATATTTTTCTTTTATTTGTATTACAAAAATATTACTGATTGCGTTTCAATATAATATAATCATTACATATGAATACAATTTAAGAAAGGATACAAGATTCTTGAAGAAAATAGCATACATAGTGGAAATAATACAATCTTTTGAGAAATAATACAATATTCTAAAAAAAATACAAATTGACTGTGAAAGAAATAGGATACATCAAAGCTTAAGAAATACTAATCCATTTGGCATACCTATTGGATTGACTACAAACTAAAAAAAAAATTACAATGTTCTTAATAAAAATACAAATGTTGAGTAAAAGAAAAACAATTGACAAACAAAAATTAATATGAATACAATTTTTGCAACCTTCTTCTCTCACTCTCTCTTTCTTCTTCTTATTCGTCTGCTATGTTCCTTTTTCTAATTTTTTGTTCACCAAAGCCGAATATGAATCTGTATTCACTTGTGCATTAGTAAAACTCTGTCTCGTCATCCAAAAAAATTATAATTACTCGGAAAATTTTAAAAACTTTCATGTTAGAACTTCCAAACAAATTAATGATTCAACAGTTAACGAATTTTTGATTCTCATATAATGACCGAAATATATTTTATCACGAAACAAACTATACTGCACACAAAATACATATAATAGATATAACATAATGAATACAAAACCATCAAATAGTAAAACATGAATACTTTCTGAAATAGCATCACTCTTTCTTAAAAAATGAATACAACCATATAAAGTAAATATGTATCTTTAATTGACTGGATACAAACAATACTCTTACAATGTCCACAATTAAAAAATGATACATAGATATGATGAGTCCAAGTATGTGGGTATATTATAAAAACTAACAAAATGTCCACAAATACAAAAAACTAAAAATAATTTTTTTTAAGGAATACAATATCTATACTAACAAACCCACAATATCCATAAACAATGACAATACTATTTTATATCAATACACATACTTAATGAATTTTGAATAATATTTTATTTCAATATGCATACTATTTTATATTGCTAGAAAATTGTTTATTTAGTTGGATACCTCTTGTAATCCTCTTAGATTCAGCCATTAGAGAGTGATTTTGAGGTTTTCCAACCCTAAACGAAATCGATCAAACAAACTTTTTGAATGATTTAAACAAAAATAAAATCAGTAAAGAAACCTAAAAATCGGATAAAGATGCATACCTTAATCCAAGGGATTGTTGTGAATATCTTTAGAGATATATTTTTCAATTTCTGGAAAAAATATATGTAAAGAACAAAAGAGAGAGAAGCAGGAGTTGAAAGATGAAGAATAATTGGAAGAGGGAAATCAATGAGAGAGAAAATATTCTTTTTTTTTTAAACATATGAGAGAGAATGAGTTGGAAAACTGTAATTAAGGTGAGGTAAAATAGGAACTAAATTAGGATACACAATATTTTCTAAAATATTGACATTTTGACATTTTTACTAATATTTTTAAACAATAGATGTTTTTAATAATTATGTTAGAATTTTTGACTAGTTTACTAATTTTCCCTTTTTTTTTTTTTGCCACCACTCAAAATTCATTATTCTTCTCCAAACAAGAGGAACTGAGCTCTCTCAATTTTGTTTTCTTCCCACTAGTCTTTGGCTTTCCATCCGCAATAACAAAAGGTCAGTTCGCTGTATATCCGAGGTGGAGATTGACTGAGTCGGCATGTATAACCGAGGTGGAGATTGACGCCTTAGTTCGCTGCACTCCAAAAGGTTAGTTCATATGAAAATCAAATCTCGTCCTTATGGTATTTAAGCATGATAAACTAATTGGTGTATGAGAAAGAATTATTTACTCTATTTTATTTATGTTGAAATCATGTTATTAGGAAGTTATTAAACTGCGCTTTGCGCTTCGTTATGTGTCCCAAAAATGATGTTTTGTTTTCTTTTGTCTAGACAAACAATATTCAATATGTTCCCTATCAATTTATTTTAAAAGAGAAGGTACTTACATTTTTTGAAAAGTCATTTTGTACTTATTGATTTGTTAAAAAAAGATTTAGCTATTAAGAGTTACATTCATGTGTATACATTATGTTCCCTCTTTATAGCATGAATTTCTAATCATGAAAATATGTAATTTCTCATGCTAGTAATTTCAGCCATTTAAGCATTATAAACTGTAAAGTGATTAGCTATATGATGCAACCTGAATTGAATTAATTTCTTTAGTTATGTTGTAGAAGGTTCTACTCGTAATAAGAAATTCCCTATTTCTTTATCTTAAATGTATTTTCACATGAAATTTGTAAGAATTACCAAGCCTATGTTCCTAATGAGATAAGTAAAAACTATATATATCATTCCATTTTTTGACTTGTGGTGGTGATCTAACTCGTTTGGAATGAATATCATTGCTTTAGTTATTTATTATTATTTTTCTTTTGTATGTACACTTTGGGAGAAAATTGGAATCTTTATAAAAGACTGTTGATGCCATGTTAAGTCTCAAATTGAGACTCGACGCCACCTCTCATACAAGCAAATAGTCATCTTTCTATATTCTTAAAGTCATACCTGATAGCGAGATGAGAAAGTGGCATGCTTGGGGTGCCTTATATGGCATCCTATTTTCTTTCCTTCCTTATTCCTTATGTCTAACCTTTTGTGATCTCGATTTATTTGTGTGTGTGAATTTATTTTCATGTTTTTAATTATACACTGAGGCTTATGATTAACATAGGAATATTAGTAAAATGTTAGTCGATGACTTGAGATATCCTATAGCTAGACAATTAAAACTACATACTTGTTTACTTCAAACTATTAAATAATTAAGGAACAAATAGTTAGTACGTGTTCCTTAACTGAATTAAGGAGGACAATATTTCAACAATTGGTATCAAAGCAGGTCATCTTAACAAGAGTCTAATAACTCAAGATAAGATCACTATGAATTCTACACCTCCTCTTGGGCATGGTCAAGGGCAACACATCAATATGCCACTACTATTCAATGGTCAATACTACTCATGGTGGAAGGCAAGAATGGATGACTTCATTCAAGCTAAAGACTATAAATTATGGGTTAGAATCACTGACGGACCTTTATCTCTAGCCATCAAAGACAGTGAAGGAAATAATGTTCCAAAACCAAAGAATTAATATAGAGAGGCCGAATACAAGATGTTAGGAAAAAATGCAAAAGCTAAGTGCATTCTGATGTGTGGACTCGGACCGGATGAGTTTAAACGTATCTCAAGTTGTACTTCCATGAAATAAATATGGGACACTATTGAATGCTCATGAAGGTACCACTCAAGTTCGTAAATTCAGAAACACTAGAATTTTCTCTAAGTATGGAGCCTTTAAGATGAATAACGGAGAATCACTTAAGACATGATCATCAGATTTACCACGGTAGTAAATGAATTAATTTCCATGGGAAGAATAAACACTACTGAGGAATAGGTAGACACAGTACTTGGGACTCTATCTAGGTCATGGGAAATCAAAGTTACTGCACTTAGAGAAGTCAAGGATCTAACAAACATCACTCTGGTTGAGCTGGTAGGGAATCTCAAAACATACGAGATGAATGTTGATAAAAGAAGTGAAGGAAAGAAAGAAAAGAATCTTGGACTCAAGGCAACTAAGAGTGATGAATCGAATCTAGATGATGAACATTTAGCACTGATAAGCAGAATTATTAAGAGACTCTTCAAAAAGGGTATGAACTATGGAAAACAGGTACAACCTAGCAAGGAGAAAAGCACAGAAAGGGCTTAGACTTATGGATGCTACAAGTGTGGTAAAACTTATCATCAATTTAAGTATGTCCTATGTGGGAAATAGAATAGAGAAAAGAAAGAGCTGAAAAAAGAAAAGAGGGAACTCGCAAACAAAAGAAAGACCAAAGAAAAGGAACAAGGTATGTATGTGGGAACAAGATCACCCAACTATGAAAAATAGAATGATGACTTTGCCTTAATGGCCGTAGAAGAGTAAGATCCTGAACCTGATTCAGACTCCAAATAAAAAGAGGTAAACATATTTGATCTCAAGGACAAACTAAAGTTGTTTTCTAAGAAAAAAATTATCTTCTCTAATGGTCACACTTAATGACACAATTCAAGAACAAATTAGCAACAAGAATCAGTTGCTTGCCTCTATGACTAGTTTAAGGTTTGAGTATATCGATCTCCAAAAATTCAATACTGAACTAAAAGTGAAAACCAAGCTGCTGTTACAAAAAACCCAGCAACTTGATTCTTACAATTCTCTCCAAAAACCGTAATCTTAAAGCTAAAGGTGATCAGTAAGGACAAAGTGTGTGACCAACCTAAGTATGAACATGATGTCAAGAGGCTCAAAACGAATTGTCTTCGGAAAGAGAAAACTCTAGGAGAATTAATCTTGAATTGGCTAGGACTAAGTATACGCTCGAACGAGAAAATAAATGGAAAATATCCTCCATAATTGTAATACATCTGGGAAACAACACCCAAAATATAAGAGCTGGAATAGGTTTTGAACAAACAAATTTTTTTACCTCTTCATTATGTATCCTCTGTGTTGACATTGTTCATTCTAAATTTAGTTGTCCAAAGTCTAGAATCGGCATTGACAAAAATTTAGAAACCACAAGTGCACATAAAACACACCAAAATAACAGGTATATTCAAAGCAAAACAAATCTACCTTACTGGATAAATAGAGATCTCATTCATCCTTTCGATCAAAATAAAGGACCCAAGTTAATTTGGGTGCCTAAATCTAACCTTTAATCCTTTTCAGGAAAAAAGTGAGGGAAAGAAAGCAACACTGGTATATGAATAGCGCTTGCTTAAGACATATGACTGGAGAAAAAACAAGGTTTCTCTCGCTCGAAGAAGAAAAAGGAAGAATGATAGCATTTGGTGGAGGAAAAAAGGGTCAAATCAAAGGTATTGGCGAGATAGGAAGGTCTAATGAACACTCAATCGACAGGGTATATGATGTGGAAGGATTGAAACACAACTTACTGAGCATATCACAACTTTGAAACAAGGGAAACAAGGTAATCTTCTCCTCTACTGGTGTTGAAGTAATTAATCTCAAAACAAAGGAGGTTGTCCTAATAGGGAAAAAAGACAAACATGTATATATTGTAGATACCTAAAAGATATCTGCTGAAAGTCTAGTATGTCTAAGTGCATTGGACATGGATCCTTTACTATGGCACAAATGCTTAGGTCATGCTATCCATGTACAACAAAATAAACTTATCTCTAAGGACTTCCTAAATCTAAGTTTAAAGAAGAAAAGATCTGTCAGGCTTGTACCCGAGGGAAATAAGTAAAATCATCTTTTAAGTCCAAACAGGTTAGAAGTTCAACTAGGTCCTTGGAACTAATACACATGGACCAATGTGGACCCATGAGAGTCAAGAGTAGGGGTGGAAAATGGTACATGTTTGTACTAGTTGACTACTGTACAACATATACCTGCACACTCTTCCTGACATCCAAAGATGACGCATTTAAAGCATTCTGCTAACTAATAAGAAAACCTCAAAAGAAATTTGACAAACAATTAGTCTCAATCAGATCTTATCATGGAACCGATTTCGAAAACTCAAAGTTTGCTCAATGTTGTAATTTTCACTGAGTTGATCACAACTCTTGTACTCTTCAAACCTCTCAAAAAAATGGTTTTGTTGAAAGCAAAAATAGAACCCTACAAGAAATTGCTAGAACCATGATGATTGCTAATAAAATCACTAACCAATTCAGGGCTGAAGCGATAAACGCTGCTTGCTATACCATCAATGGATATACGTCCCGATAATTGATAGATAGAAACTCCCAATGAATTATTGAAAGGCAGAAAATCCATCATCTCTCACCTAAGAATATTTGGGTGTAAATGTTTCATTCACAATAACAGAATAAATCTGTTAAGAAAATTTGATGCAATAAGTGATGAGGGAATTTTTCTAGGTTACTCCACACATAGCAAAGCCTATAGGGTACTAAGAAAAAGAACAACGTGTGTAGAAGAGAGTGTGTATGTCGTATTTGATGAAAGCAATACTATGTCTAACCAGAACTTGCAGGAAGATGATGAACCACCAAAAGTATACACTGAAGGTGCATAGGAATAGGTAAAATAATCAAGTCCCTCTCATGCAAATGATGAAATCATTGTTTACTCACATGATGATCACGATGAAAACTCAGGAGGGATACTAGAAGATGAACAACGGAAACTGAATGATAGCCCAAAAGTAGAATAATAGGACCAAGATTTGGTCTTAAAAGACTGCAAATACCAAGGATCAGACCCCTTGGACAATATACTTACTGATCTTACTTGTGGATAACCACTAGATCAGGGCTAAAAATTCATTGTGCCTTCAATGCGTTTCTGTCTATGGTGGAACAAAGAACATCAGTGAACTCTCCAAGATGCAGATTGGGTTATGACCATGTAGGAAGAACTGAGACAATTCAAAATAAGTTAAGTATGGCATCTTGTGGGAAAACCAGCAAACAGGACCATAATTGGAATCAAATGGGTGTTCAGAAACATATTAGATGAACATGGAACCATAAAAAGAAACAAAGCAAGGTTAGTGTTTCAAGAGTACAATAAAGAAGAAGGCATGCATTATGATGAAGCATTTGCCCACGTAGCTAGGCTGGAAGCAATCAGATTACTCATAGCATTTGTTGCTCACATGGAATTTACATTGTATTAGATAGACATAAAAATTACATTCCTTAATGGGCTACTAAAAGAGGAAGTGTTCGTTAAACAACCTCTGGCTTCGAGAGCAATGACTATCCTGACCATATTATCAGCTTGATAAAACTCTTTATAGGTTAAAACTAGCACCAAGGGCATGGTATGACAAACTGTGAGAAGCCTTACATACCTGGAAAGAACAATGTTCTTGGAGAAAATCTATGAATCTTGAAGAACACTTGAAAACCTTGCTTTTCTCTTCTTGAAACCTCGCTCTAATTTCTCCAAGTGTTTAGGAACTTGAAAAGTGATTTGGAATCTGATCAAACCCTTAATTGGGTGAGGAAAAATGTTCTAGGACAATATAGAAAATGAAAAGACCAAAATACCCTTTCTTAAAACTAGAATGCCTTAAATAGAGAGACTTCACTCAAATGGGCATAACCTTTTACCCCGAGCTTGAAATTTAGAAAACTTTGTGGCATCGGAAAGAGGACTCAAAGACCTTGATTTGATAGGTCATGGGACACCTAAATCTTTATGTGCTAAAATATATAGTAGTTTGAAGTTGACCTGAAACTAAAAACCGATGGTGCCTTGTACGAATCTCTTCTCTGTTCTTTTCAAAAACTGAAGTGTTACATAATCCTTTTAGAAATTCAGAACAATTGACGCTCAAACTTAAGTCACATTGTAGATAAGCGCTTATTTGGTTTCACCTAGTGTCTGGTTACGCAGATTGGAACCCGACCAAATTATTATGGCACTGATCTAAACTTAAGATTGTGGTACTGCTAGTATATTTGTTCCTCTTACTTAAGTTGTGGTACTTCAGGTTGATATTCTAACTAAATGTTTCTCTAAATACCAGTTGATATTCAAGTTGCATCTATTCTTAGATAGCAAAAGTGAAGAGAGAACTTGAGAACTAGTCGGGTATAATAGAGAGGTGATGTAATGCTTAACCTGGAAATAATATAAAAAGGAACTATATGAGGAGCTGGAATACACAACACCTGGAGAGCAAGAAATTGAAAATTATTTAGAGGAACTAGGGTGAATACAGAGGATACAATTGCGCAGATAAAGAGTGGATTACTTGGAAACCATTAGAATTGGAGATGATGGGGCGTCCATCAAAGCAACTCCTTCTTGTATATCAATGAGAGAGGTGATTAGACAATACATGTGTCACCTATAAGCTAAAACTAGTAGTGGCAAAATCAGCTCAAAAATCATAATCCGCCCGATCCATTTAGATATGACCAGGTTTATAACAAGTTTATTTTATTAACTAGACTGATATTCATCCCAAATGGTAAAGAATTCCCAGCATGCATACTGCTGAAACTTAATGCCCTTTTATTTTCCTCAATTAGATATCCTCCTGTAGTTTAACACATTCAACAATTATAAGGGGTTGAAGATCATCTAAACATTGTATATGTATTTTGGTGCTATACATGTAAATTGTAATAACAAAATCAAGCAATTCTCCCTCACTATCAAGCTAGAAGAATCTTCCAAGGATGGAGGGTAGATAAAGTAACTTCTACAAAGTAAAATCATGAAATTAACTTTAGTAACTACTTAAACTTTAGCAGAATAAGCCTCACAAGCCAAATTAAATATGAATTCACGTATATGACATATTCTTGTTTTAGTGTCGCGCAGTTGGAGCTGGAAACTTTCTCAGATCAAATGTATATTCAATAATTGGATTCTTGTGAATCAAGACACCATTACATATAGTTTGCTCTGGATATTCGTAAGAGCTCCTCTATTGTCATTCTTTCGTGTGCCACATATTTCCATGGATCAGAGCAACCGATAAAGCTTTGACCTGGTGAATTTGATACCCTAACCATCTGGTGGTCCTGTGAGCACATCCTCTTGTATAACCGCATCACAAAGACTTCATCTTGGTAAGGATGATGGAAACTAACTTGCATGTCATATCTATTTGGACCAAAAGTTTCGGACTTCATTCAAAGGCATGTAATCTTGTATATTTTCTTCTGTTATACCAATAATTTCCTACCTCACACACAATGATAAAGAAGTATGAAAAGGTGTGATACCAAAAGCGTCAGCTTAACTATAAATAAATATGTTTATTTTCCATCAAATACCTATAATCATCCACAAGAGTCGGAGGTAGAATGTAAGTCTGAAAAATAATCTTCTTAGCTTCATCAGCTAGGCATAACCTTGCATAAAGTTCTTGTGACCAATCACCTCCAACCATTACACAATCTATGGCAACTACTTCCTGACTTCTTATGTTGACCATTTCATCTTCTGAATGATGCATCTCCACTGTCTCCGAAAACAATTATATATACACATTCCAGAACTAAAGATACATCTAGAGTATCCTATGTGTAACTAATTCTTGTGAATGCATCGAGGAAAGAAAATTCATCAACTCACAATGGGTTGAAAAGTGGTAAGATGACACGATCCTTATGCTCGTTGAGAGAGTCCACGCCGCCACAAATTTTCAAACACAAAATGCAACCCCTTTCAGCAAAGATGGTTGAGCAATTTACTTTGGCCAATGAACCTAAATATTAAAGTGAAAAGAAAACTTAGAGATCATTTACACCTAAAGAACATTCATTTTCCAAGCACAACAACTTACCAGCAATGTGCTCCCTCAGTGATTCAAATGATTTGCAATGTTTGTTACACATACCAAATTTAGGGTCATGAACCGAATGATAAGATGTTTGCATATGTTCAATAATATGCTCCTTCTTCTTGTACTGCTTGCAAATTATTGAACATATGAGAACATCTCATCATTCAGTTATTTACTCTAAATGCGGTGTGTGTAACAAACATTGCAAGTCATTTGAATCACTAAGGGAGCACATTGCTCGTAAGTTGTTGTGCTTGGACAACGAATGTTCTTTAGGTGTAAATGATCTCTAAGTTTTATTTTGATTTTAATATTTAGGTCCATATGCCAAAGTGAATTGTTCAAGCGTCTTTACTGAAAGGGGCTGCATTTTGTGTCTGAAAATTTGTAGTAGCGTGAACTCTCTCAACGAGCATAAGGACATTTGTTGTCTTACCACTCCTCAAACCATTGTGAGTTGATGAATTTTCTTTCCTCAATGCATTCACAAGAATCAGTCACACATAGGATATTCTAGATGTATGTTAAGTTGCTGGAATGTGTATGTATAATTGTTGCAGAAGACAATGGAGATACATCGTTCAGAAGACGAAATGGTCAACATAACAGGTCAGAAAGTCGTGGTAATATATTGTGTAATGGTTGGAGGTGATTGGTCACAAGAACTTTGCGCAAGGGTATGCGTAGTTGATGAAGATGAAAAAATTGTTTTTTAGACTTATGTTCTACCTCCGACTCCTGTGGCTGATTATAGGTATCAGCTGGCAAATAAACATATCTATTTATAATGTAATCTGACACTTTTGATATCATACCTTTTCAAGTTTCCAAATCTTTGTGTGCCAGGTATGAAATTACTGGTATAACAGAAGAAACTACAATATGCCATGCCTTTGTTTATATTGTAATTCTTGAGAAGTCCTTGAGTTTTAGCCCCATTCTTTAACAATGGAGGTTTTGAGTTATTGAGGTGAGGTTCTTGCGAATGAGTAATGTTTCTTGATACATGTTGTGTGGGACTTCATTGAATTTACATTGGGTTTATGAATAAAAATGAGTTTGGTAGAAATCATTCGATTCTAGATGAGTTAGGACCTGAAATTGAGCAAGAAAATTCATCGGATTTCTAGGTAGAGGGGACTAGCACAGCGCACCAAGGTCACTAGGTCTCTTACTCTTCCGTTCTTCTTTCCGTGTGTATTCCCTCGAATTGTACCTGTTTTCTCTTCTTGATAGTAACTCTTAGAGTATTCATTAATGTAACACCCTGTATCCTAGATAGACAAGAATTCAGATTTCCATAAGAGCAGGTGCCACCTACGGAGGCCACCTAAGGATCGTAGGTAGGAGGACCATGGTCGACATAACAAACCCCAGAAAACCTCGACCATAGGTGGGACCATGGCCCGTGCACCAGGTCCATGGAACGTGGTCCATAGAAAAAAAACTTCGACCCACGGCCAGGACCTACGGACTAAGACTAGGCGCCGGACCGGAACAGAATGAACCGGTACCGAACCGGAACAGGATGGGTTGACCGGTTTGTTGACCGGTACCGGGATGAACCGGACCGGAATTACCGGTACGGATACACGGTTCCGTCCCGTCCCACTATATACCGGGATGGAACCGGAACGGATCGGAATGGAACGGGATGGGATAAACGGAACGACACATCTAGCTATTTCAAAAAATGATAAAATTTTTTTTAGTTATTTTAGTTTTTTGAAATACAAAAATATTAATGTTTTTTTATTTTTCTAAGTTTAAATTAATAGTTTTGAAATTTATAATGTAGTTTTACTTAAGTTTATTTTAAAGATATTTTTTTTAATTTTTACTTATTAAGTTTGCAAGTTAAGTTTAATAAAGTTTTTTTAAAAAAAAATGTTTTTGAGCTTAGTTTTAAATATTTGAATCTTTTGAAGTATGCAAGTTAAGTTTAATAAAGTTTAAAAAAAAATGTTTTTGAGCTTAAGTTTTCAAGATTTGAATCTTTTGAAGTTTATAAGTTATTACTTATTAATATGTTATAACTTATAAGTTAAATTTATAACTTGTAATTTAAATAACTAAAGTTTGTAATTTTAAAAAATTAAATAAAAATAAGGATAAAACAATGACACAAAGTCACAAATTAAAAAATATCAATCCAATATTCCATTTTATTTAAATTTGTATTACAAATTACAATTTACAACTATTAGTAGACTGCATACTTTACGCAACCACCTTCTAGGAAGGGTTTTGTTTCAACTAAGCCTGAAATGTAATACTAATAGTTTTATAGTCCCATAAATCCTTTCTCTAACTCAGCTATAGATTGACCGTAATCAATTACTGGTCTTGGTAAAGCTTGTTGACGATCTTGAAGTTCCATGCCATCATCACTACCACATCCAATGGCTGAATCTATGAAAAGTTCAAATTGACTATCCAACTTTGGAAGTCCTTGATTTCTCCGCTCAGCATTTATCCAATCTCTAAACAACACCGATATCTCCAAACTGTCTTCTGCTAACGAATATCTGTGGTCTCCAATTTGAAATCTTTTCGCGCTGAAAGCTGCCTCCGAAGCGACTGATGATCCTTGAATTGCAAGCACGTCCTTCACCATCCTACTAAGTTTTGGAAATTGAGTTCCATGAGCCCTCCACCAGTTCAATAATTGTGGTATACCTTCATCGTTTGTAATATTATCTGAACCTTGTTCAAGATATTTAACAAATTCACATTTATTAGAAGAGTCAAGACCAAGTTTATGTTTCACTCTACCATGGGCACCTACTTGAGGAATAAACATTTGAGGATTTTCAACATTATCTAAGGAACAATATTTATCATACATTTCTTTAGCAAGTAATTTTATACTATTTTGACATGTTATCAAATCAGGTTTTTCTTCTGGTTTAATATCTAAATTTTGATAAATGCATTCAACTAAAGCTTTTGCACCATATTCTTTATATTCGGGTTGAAAAGAATTGCAATTAAATAAATTTGAGGGATAGGAAAAACATATTTCTTAAATTTTGTAATCATAACTTCAATAGCAATGGTAAATAATTCATTTGTTTTATATTCAGCAAAGATATATGAAATCTCACATATATGTATTAAAATTTCAGAAATAGTAGGATAATACATTCCAAAATTTTTTTTAGTAGCATCATAAAATGATTTCAAAAATATTCTAAGTTCATTTACTCCATCCCAATCACTACCATTAAGATTAAGTTTAAATTCAGGATAAGCATTATGACTATTAAATTGCATAGTAATAGGCTCTTTATATGTATAAGCAGCTTCAAGCATTTCATAAAAGGAATTCCATCTAGTTTTTACATGCTTCGAAACTTTTCTAAACGGAAGTTTACATGCATTACAAAGTTCTTTAAATTGATTAATTCTACTACTACTATTCATATGAAAAATATAAAAACAAGCATTATCAACTTTATCACAACTATTTTCAAATAATTTCACACCGTCACTAACAACCAAATTTAATATATGCGCAGCACATCTAACATGAAAAGCATATTTACTAATAGGACAAAGTCTAGGTTCTAGCATATTAATAGCATTTAAATTAGCAGAAGCATTATCTAAAGTAATACTAATGACTTTATCACAAAGACCGAAAAAATCTAAAATTTCCAACACAGTAGTAGCAATATACATTCCAGTTTTTTTCTTTTGACAAATTTTATAACCAATAATTCTTTTTTGTAAATTCCAATTATAATCAGTCCAATGTGCAGTAATAGTTAAATAATCAAAACCATTAGGACTACGACCCATATCAGTGGTAATAGCAACTCTACAATCCATTATTTCAAAATAGGCACGCAAATATTGACAATGTTTTTCTTGAAATTAAAAAAATATCTCTTTTTACCATGCTTCTTGATAAACCTTTAAAACTAGGATTATATGTATCACGAATATATGCAATAAAACTCGGATGTTCTCCAAAA
>JAJOOH010073447.1:0-17153 GCA_029582605.1 Solanum gracilifrons | reverse complement strand
CTCCCTAGACTATTTAATACCGTATTTTAAACATATATATTTGCCCACGTGGACATAAAAAATAATGTAAAATTATAAATAGTAATGTGTCCATGTGGCACATATATACCTTTAAAATACACTATTAAATAGCTCAGGGGTAAAAAATACGGTATTAAATAGTCTAGGGAGGTAATAGGTCCTTATGAAAGTTTAGTATCGCAACAACAAATTCGACCAAAGTTAAGATATTTTTCAGACTCTTATCCCTATATATATAAACTTTAGATATACTTGTTTGAAATTAGGCTTTAGCAAGCCAAACTTCGTACGCGTATGTCTAATCCAAACTACTTTTCTATTATCTTATTTTGTTCGATTTTTTTTATCATGTTACTATATTTGCTTCGTTTATTGTACTTAGTTGTGATTACTATTTCAATTTTTATTATTTTCTATATAATTTATTCACTATTATATTTTTTTCATAGTCATTTAATATGTTTTACTTGAGCTAAAAGTTTATCAAAAACAACCTCTCTACTTATATCTTCATAAGGTATAGGGATAAGGTTGTATACGCATCACCCTCTCCAGACCCCTTTTGTAGAATTTTACTAAATATGCTATTATTATAAAATCTGACAAGCTTCGATTCTAAATAAACTTCTCAAGAAGGGGTGAATGTGATATCTTAGACATATCTCATAGAGGAAACTGAAGAGCATTATAAGACAATAACATAAATTGACATAATACGCGCTACACTTTGGATTTCGATAACAATATAGCTCAACAGACAAATTTATAAAAAAACATGAATTTAAAACAAACCATACGTGTTATGGACTTGAATCGTGTCAATGAAAATGCCATCCTACTCTAATAAAATGTATAAATTAGTTTTATTGACATGTGATAGCTATTGTCTGGAATCTAAACATTTTTTTCCTCAAAAGTATAAAAGGAAAACTAACCAAGGAAGTAAAGAAGATCCTCCACCAAACATAAATAAGAACTAATTAATGAATAAAACTCTAAAAAGCATTAATGCAGAAAGTGGACAGCCCTTTTAATAAACATCCAAAAGTTATTAACTTTTTAACCTTTTCTTATCTCAAATGAACTTTCATCTAAAGCACCTTTTTTGGTGTCTTTAACAACCTTACCTTTTTTTCCAGTCTTCTATCCATTATATTACCATAATTAACTCGCGTGGTCTTAAACTAAAAATATATAAAATATATTTTAATTTTATAGTTTTAATTATAATATGTTGAAATTCAAAAGTTATTAAAATTAAAGAAGTGTTAAAAATGGAAAGAGGTATTTAAAAAAAACAGACTAAAAAGAAAAATAAATCAAAATGAGATAGATGAAAAAATTTCTTCTTGAATTATATTTTGTATTATGTGGTGAAAATGGAAGCACGTGTAATTTCAGAATTGAATTGTGACACATGGTAAGCATAATTGCATAGACTTTTTCAATTTAGTAAGTTCTCGAGTTTGAGTTTTGAGTATAAAATTTATCGATTGTTAATTACTAAATTTAGCAATAACTTTTATAGTTAAATTATTTGTAGCTAACAAAGTTTATAATAATTTATTACTAAATAAAATTAGCAACAAATTTTACTATTTAGATAAACAAAATCATCTGTCCTAATTTTTATTTGTTTGGTAAGTAATTAATTATCCCAAATTTATGAAACGGGTACTGACTAATTGGTTCGGCTATTTTGTGTCTTAGGTTGAATTCAAGGCCAAAATTATCGATATACTTTGGTCCAAATTCGAAAAGGATCAAACATGTATAGGAAAAATAACTTTTCTCATAAGAGAAAGGATATACGCTAAAGTTTAAATCTAGATCAGCTCTGAATCACCTTCATCCTTTCTCTCATTTTATTATTTGTTAAATTGTATTGAATATTTGAGGTGTATTAGTATTTTGGAAATAATTTGTTAGGAAATATTCATGATAAGCATTTAGATTAATTTCTTGTTGCCTTTATATTTGATTAAACTCTTGCTATATATGAATAAGTCTTTTGATTTATTTAATTCATTAATTAATCTTTGTTTTGTACAAATTCCAAATGGAATATAAAAAGGAAATATATTATTAAATATTTGTCAAAGTATGAAATTACTAATACATGGTTAGTGGACCCTAATTAATTTGAAAATCAAACAAATCCACTTTTTAAAATTTTTAATTTCCCTAAAAGATGATAAAGATGATGAATTAATGGGTTTTGAAACTTCTATATGAAGCCTTTATGGAACATTTTAAAAACATAATCATTATTGCTAAATCTTTATGCACTTTGGGTTTATTTTTAATTAGTTAATGAGTTTTTCTTTTTTGATATTTATGAATTTAATCACCTTTATAACTTTTAGAAACTTTTTAAAATCTTCATTATATCTTAAATTCCTCAATAAACTTTACTCAAAGAGTTACTCCTGTCCTTTTCAAGTATACATTATTAACACCACTTTAGTGTAATGTGTATTTTCATTGTCTGAAAATTTGTCACGTTTTATTGTTTAAGAGTCAACTTAAATTAAATTTTGAAGCTAAATTATAAGAGAAGTTTTTAAACTTGTATATTTATTCGTTACATATATAAATTTTGTCAACAACATAAAAAGAGAACGAGAAGTATATGTAGAATTAATAAATAAGTCTAATTGAAAAGAGATGAGAAATTTGTGTTTTTTTCTTAATTTATTCTAGTTAACACAAATTAATACTCAATTTTTTCCCCTAACACTCTTACATCATCCAAGTATTTGATATAAAAATATCTGTTGGTTAAATTATAGAAATTCACTCTTACTTGATTTCCAACTTTAAATCGTTAGATCGAAAGTTTTGATTCATGTCTAAAGTTAAAATTGTAAAAACTTATGATCAGTCCCGAAATCTTGAAGAGCATACAAATAATCCAAGCGGTCATTCAAATTTCAGCCATCAAGCCTTCTAATTTCATACCAAAAATATTGAAGTTTAAAGTATAGTTTTGCGATTTTCAACTTTAACCCGTAGGCTTGACTTGATAATATAGTGGCTAAAATTTAAATAATTTGAAAATTTTAAATTGAGGAACTTTCACATATAGCCACTCAAAAATAGCCTAATTACTCTCCATAGCTATAGTTTGATAATTACAATTCGTAGCTACATGTTATAGGGAGGAGAGAGGCGAGCGAGACTGGGAGAGAGAGGAGAGATGCGAGAGAGAGGGGGCAAAGAGTAGGAGAAATGTGAATTGTATATGTATATAGGTTAGATAATTGTATATTATACATATTTATTTGTATATATGGCAACCGAGATTGAGAGAGGGAGGAGAGAGGCGAGCGAGATTGGGAAAGGGAGGAGAGAGGCGAGCGAGAGAGGGCAGAGAGTGGGAGAGAGGTGAATTGTATAGGTTAGATAATTGTATATTATACATATGCATTTGTATATATGGCAAGAGAGATTAGGAGAGGGAGGAGAGATGCGAGCGAGAGAGTGGGAGAGAGGTGAATTGTATATGTATATAGGTTAGATAATTGTATATTATACATATGTATTTGTATATTCTGGCGAATTATACATATACAAATGTGGCTAATTATATAAACTCGAAGTCAGCCCGCGTAATTAATGTATAATGTTAGTCGTGACTCGTGAGTGGTAATTATACCAAACTATAGCTACGATGAATAATTAAGTAGTATAAGTTTGCTTAACCGCGTAATTTTCCCTTTTAAATTTTCTTTAAACAACTGTCCTCTAAGTGGCTATTTGTGCACACCCTCTTAGGTCTATTACACATTTCGAATAGAATAAGCCCAATCCAACTTATATATGGAGAAAGCCCAATCCAACTTAAGGTTCATCAATCAAGTTATTTAATGAGAAACTTCTACAAATTCCACTAGTTTATGAGCTAATTACTTAGATACACTATAGTTAACTATGTTAATATCTTATCGGATTTTGATGCATCCAGATATATATACAAATATATGTATCTCGAATATATGGAGTCAGAATTGGGTGTAATTTGCTCTAGATACATTGTATCCGAAAGGATTCACATATATCTAGAATACATAACAAATATCACTCGTCTTTCTCGCCACTCTCCTATGTATTTGGTATCCCAGATACATGCGAATCACACCAGATATATACAAATACATGTATCAATAAAATTCACATGTATTTGGGAAACATCGAATCTTGCTCACCTCTCTTCATATTTAGTGTATCTAGCAGCAAATATGCATATATCTAAGTGCATTTTTCTCAATATAGGTAAGAAACTCTTAGGACCCGTTTGGTCCCAAGAGTACTTGGGAAGTGATGTTTGGCTACATAACTTGACAAAAAATTACCATGTATATATAGATAGGGGATAGATTTTCAATATTTTCGTATATATACTAACTTTGAATCAACGATAGCCCGGTGGTATTGAAATTAGGATTAATTACAGAAATCTCACATTTTAGTTTACTTATTACCATTATCCCCTATAGGTTTTTCAAATCTCCAAAATCCTTCATTTTCACGCATCAGATTAGTGTATCTCGCGCATCAAATTAGTGTATCATGTATATAATATACATTAGATTAGTGTATCATATATAAAATGTAATGTATCTTACTTAACCATTAATGTATCTCGCGCATCAGATTACTGTATCAGCGCTTATATTATTGTATCAGTTTGAGAGATTTCTGTAATTTTAAATTTTTAAGGAATATATTGTAATTTTACCTTAAAAATATGTGATTTCTGTAATTTGCCCTTGAAATTAACATTTATGAATACTTTCATGATGCCTCTTATACAATATTTAATATTGGGCCCGGGATACCTAATAAAAGTGAAGCCCATTTTATTGTTGTCTTCTCACAAAACCCTCTCTTTCTTCTTCCCCAAAATCTCTTAAACCCTAAAACCAGAAAAACCGTGAAAAACGACGACGTTTGTGAAGCCACCATGCATAGAAGGAACATTAGGCTGCGAAGAGAGTACCTATACAGGAAAAGCTTAGAAGGGAAGGAGCGTTTGCTATATGAGAAGAAACGCAAAATCAGAGAAGCTTTAGAGGGTCAGTTTTCATTACAAATTTAATAAGAAAATCATGAATTTTGTAGAATTTTATATTTTTTGTGCTTTTTGTTTTTGGGTTTTTGATGATTTTGGGTATATTTAGAGGGAAAACCAATTCCAACTGAGCTCAGGAACGAAGAAGCTGCTCTTCGTAAGGAAATCGATCTTGAAGATGAAATTACTGCTGGTATGCTAATTACTCAGTTTTTCCCATGTTTTGTTTGTATGATTATGATACTATTGAGCTGGAATCGAATTAATCTAGCTACAAAAATTGTGGTATTAGTACCCTTCGGGGTGGCTCAGTGGTTTAAGCTTGGGACTTCCATGTTGGAGGCCTCAAGTTCGAAACCCCTTGCCAGCGAAAGCAAGGGGTTTGCCTTCCGGGTCGAGCTCGTCGCACCAGGCTTGCCTAGTGCGGGTTACCTCTCCTATGTGGTTTGCCAGCTATTGCATAGGAGCGGGGGTTTCCCTTGCCATCAAAAAATAAAATAAAATTGTGGTATTAGTCTTTGTTATGGGGATACATGATTGAATTGGGGTGGAAGTGGTTTTTGTTGTTTAATTGTAGGAGAAAAGGTGATATGTTTACTGGGATTTGCTTAAAAGGATTGATAAAAGTAACTTGAGGCCAAAGAATGGATTTTTGGCTTAATTTGCAGTGTCGTGCATCATAGGGTGGTGACTCTGGGTAAAGGAAGCTGGTAGTGGTAGGTATTATAAGAGCCTTTAGGGTGTTACCTAGTAGTTAATGGAAGTTGGAACGAACATACTTGGAAGCAATGTCCTTAGCTTGCCTCGAGCTTCATCCACTTTATGCACTTTTTCAACATCCTTACTTGGTGGTGTAGTGGGTTATTGATTTGAAATAGTGGTACATTGGTCTCCTTGGCTGAATGCGAAGAAGAGGTATCTTTTTTTATCTTCATATATATGATGTAAGATTTTATAGTTTCTAGAGGTTTTTATGTGCTTGTGAGTTTTTCTTCCCTTGTCTATTCTCTTGGTGGGTTAAATCTTGTAGAATGTGAAAAGGAAGAGAGAAGCAAAGAGGGTAAACAAGATGATGGAAGGATATGAAACCTTTGATAAACTAGAAATTATTGGCTGTCGGAAATCTTTACAACTCTCTTTAACGCTTGTATCTTCATCATGCCTTTTCTATTACAACATCTCTCTCTCTCTCTCTCTTTTTCTTTTGTTAATAATTCACCGATGGGAATTGTAGACTATGCACGTACAAGTGGAACATAGTGGTTTGTTGAAATGTTCTCTAATTACACATTCGTATTGAGTTGTAGTTGTATGTGCTATGCTTTTTTTAATGATGTTGATGCAGTACCTCGATCAACTATTGATGATGAATATGCTAATGCACCTGAAAAAGATCCCAAAATTTTGCTTACCACTTCAAGAAATCCTAGTGCTCCTCTTACTCAGTTTATCAAGGTTGGTGTACCCTTCAATTATCCTGTTATTGTATTACGTAGTCAACCATCCCCTTCTCACTCTTTCTTTTAGAAGACATTATATTGGAAACTATATTTTTTTAAATTAGACACTTCTCATGTCCTATTCTTTCCTTTTTCCATGTTGTATGGAGACAGGAGTTGAAAATTGTGTTCCCTAATGCTCAGCGGATGAATCGTGGTGGTCAGGTTGGTCTGCTATTGGGAATTCTTTTCTTGTTTGATATTTCTATCATTACGAGCTATTAGAGATGGCATTGGGAGCCTACAGCTTGGAAGATTCATAATTAGAATTGGTACTTTATCTCTAACTTCTTGCCGGAATAGGAAGAGGTGTTCCATTCGTTTAAATTGCAATTTAAACATGTGTATATGTACATTTTTGTGCCTTACATGTATACTGGAACACAGAGAGTAAATACTATAATAATGTGTCAGGCTCACATATATCCACACTCCTGCAAACTTTCTAGAAAAAAATAATTGAATATAAAATGAAGAGAACAGATAGCCATGGATGTCTCATATTTGTTTTTTAATGGAAAGAGCTCTGATTCTTTGACTCTTCGACCCCTTGTTTGTGCAGGGAAAATGATTTGTCTTATTAACATTTATGTGCTTGCATAACAAGCTATTTAGTTCTTAAAGCCTATGTTGCTTGGATTCTTCAAAAATGTCATCTTGCTGCATGTCGGATCCTCCAAACGTAGTGCATTTTTGAAGCATCCGACACGGTGTGGCTGAGTTATTTGGAGAGTCCAAGCAGCATAACTTCAAGATATTTACGGTTTTACAATTATCTTCTATTTGTTTATCATATGTTTGTATTTTGCTCATTTTTTATTTTTTTTTCAGGTTATATCAGAAATAATTGAAACCTGCCGATCTCATGATTTTACAGATGTAATTTTGGTCCATGAGAATCGTGGTGTGCCTGATGGTATTGTCATTAGTCATCTGCCTTTTGGTCCAACTGCTTACTTTGGATTGCTCAATGTGGTATGTGGTCTTACTCTTACCCTGTTAAGCGCAGAAGTCTTCTGCTGTCTATGTGAGTTGTAAGATGATGTCCTCATCTACTATTTTTCATGCAGGTGACTAGACATGATATTAAGGACAAAAAATCTATGGGAACGATGTCTGAGGCGTATCCACATTTGATTTTTGACAAATTTTCAACTAAGGTAATTCCTGACATCCGTTTTTCGATGAAGAGTGAAACACATGTGTTTCAGTAGACTTGCTACTGAAGCTGAAATTTTTGAAACTGAATGATCATGTTGCCAAAGTCAGTTACTGGATGTTTAGATAATTCTTGAATATCTAGAGTCTTTGTTTTCTTAGTGTAGCATCTTATATACTGTTCTATACTCACCGGGGATATTTTGATCATGCAGCTTGGTGAGAGGACAGTAAACATCCTAAAGCATTTGTTTCCTGTGCCCAAGCCTGATACAAAACGTATCCTCACATTTGCTAACCAGTCGGACTACATCTCATTCAGGTTTGTTTCTTGTTTAGTCTCATTAAGTTCTACTTTAGCAATGGAGGTTGTTAGTTTTGCTGTTTAGTTTTACGTAAGTACAAGGCATGCTGGGGATTATGGCTCAGCAATATTTTCCCTTTGATCCTTGATCCACAGATTTCTCATTTTGGCAAATAGAAGCCATACAATCAGAATGAAGCTTGTAAACTATTGCTTTGGCATTAGCTATCCTTAAACAATTAGATATATCTTCGCTGATTGTGCCAGACTATGTTCTAGACTTTTTCTTTTGTAACATTTTGTTGTGTTTTTTTGAAGTTCATCATTTTAGGGATGTCTCTTTTAGTTGTTTTAATCCATTAGCTTTGCCTTTTACGCATTTTGTTCCAGACGATGTTGCTCGGACTCTTCAAAAATGTCAATGGGTGCCTGTCGGATTCTCCCAAATAGTGTTTTTGGAGAATTCATTACAGGTGCGACAATGTAAGGGAAGAGTACGTGCAACCTAGGTTCCATCAGAAATCATTAACCATTTTTTATTCTGTATGGTGAGGCCCATGGATTTTCCTGAACTATTCTAACAAATAGAAAAGGGGCTAAATCCATGATATGCTACATACTTTTGCTTCTCAAAATGTTAAAAGATGAGAGAAATAGACAGACAAATGGATTATGACAAAGACCATGCAAGATACAAATTGGAGCATCCTGCTTAAATTTCATTACCTCTCCTGTCCAGCAAGAGGGAGCAGTAGCTTTTCCCACTTTACTCACTTGATTGACTCAAACCACCAACCACATGGTTCGATCTTAGCGTGATTGCCACATATGGAATTGTTGCAAAGAAATAACCCCCACTTGTTTCTCGAGAAGAGATGAGAAACATGCTCAATATCATTTGATTGAATAGTTGAACCAGTCCCTTGTTTGAAGAAACCCTCCACTTCAATTGGTATTTTTTTTCATGAAAAGCATGCATGAGATAAGAAATCCAGTGTTTCACTAAGATTTCGAATAATCCTCTGGTGGAGGGTCCTTACCACTAGGCTATCCCTTGGTTGTCTTGTTAACTGACAGAGGATAGTTTAAAATAGGTATAAATTTGATGATTTACCGAATATACATCTCCCCCCCTCCCTTTTTTTAATACTAAATTTGATTGAAACATGCAGACATCACGTCTATGAAAAGAATGGAGGTCCAAAATCAATTGAGCTGAAAGAGGTTGGCCCGCGATTTGAACTACGGCTTTACCAGGTGACAATAATTATACCAAAACTGGTTCGTCATATTTGTTTGCATCCATGTTTATTAATAATCTTGAAACTGTGTAATCTTGACTTGTCTTAGTTTAGTTGCCAGACCTATGTTTTCCACTTCTACATATTCCTATAAAATTATTTGGAACGACAAAAGAGAAAAAAGTTGCTGCAAGTTCTCTCATCTGCTTCATGATAATAGATTTCAAGCAACTAAACCAGAAGTGATATTAGATCCTTTTCCAAGAGTTTACTAATATGTGTTTTATCTAGCTCGAGAATTTATCATATTAGTTAACAGATTTGCTTTGGTCTTGAAGAATCAGTACCTGAAAATGTGCTTTATTCAGTACACTTGCCCTGTCTCTTTGTCATATGAATTTCGTGCTACGCTGTTAGGAATGTGTGATTACCTTGATCCGTATTCTATCTGTTGCTGATACCTGATCAAGTTACTTGTTTTTAATGTAGATCAAATTAGGAACGATGGATCAAGACGAAGCTCAAATCGAGTGGGTCATAAAGCCTTACATGAACACATCTAAAAAACGGACCCTTCTAGGGGACTGATCAACATGCTGCAGAATTTTTCTTTGAAGCCTCTGCCTCTTCCCGTTTGCACTAACAGAAGTTGATCGTTGCTGCAAGTCATGTATTCGATCGTTGAAAGGCAGACGTAATTTGCTGCTTCCTGTTCCAGAGAGATACTGTAAAATCTGTCTCTGTAGGAAAAGAAATCGTTGTTTTCAGTAGTCATTTGGTATTTCCCCTTAACTGGGAAAAATATAATGTTATGTATAATGTGCTAAATTTAATTTTTGTAATGTCAAAGATGATTTATTACTTCTATCTTGAGCTTATTGCTAAATAGAGTGAATTCTTTTTGTTTTGATAAATTTTTGTTTCCCCCCTGGTGGTAATTAAGCATATATTTGAATAAAAACGAAGTTTAACGAAGAAAGAAAGACTTTATAAATATAGTTATCTCATTAGGGGTGGAGATAGATGCACAAGGAGGAGATTCGGGTCAAATTATTTTCAAATATAAAAATATAGGTGCACAAGAAGGAGATTCGGGTTAAATTATTTTCAAATATAAAAATAGCGTCACGTAAATTAAAACGGATGAAATACACTATATTGTTAAAGTAATTTTCACTAGGAGTATCTTTTGTGACATGTAGGATGTTTCAATTTTTGATGGTTTGCCTATATATGTAAAGGAGCTAATTGCTGGTGGTGGTGCATTTGCCAAAACCGCGATTGCTCCGCTAGAGCGGGTAAAAATACTTAAGCAAACAAAGACGGAACTCTTTAATTCCCTCAGAGTTTATCAATCTCTAAAGAAGATCTTGAAAAGCGAAGACTTTGTAGGTTTCTACAAAGGGAATATAGCTAGTGTGATCCTTCGAATTATATTGTTCCCTATGCTGCATTGGTATCATGGTTGGATTTTGAATAACTACGATTCTAATGTCGTGGGGATCTGGTCGTTAGTAGATCTTTTAGCTGGCTTGACAATAGTAGGAACTACGGTTTTGTGTACCTCCTATCCTCTTGATTTAGCACGTACCAAGTTGGCTTATCAAGTTGTGGATACAAAAGGACATGTGAAACATCATTCGTATAATGGTGTTAAACATGTCAAGCAGGCGGTCCCAAGGAAGGGGGAGTACATGCACTATATAGAGGCATAGGGCATACACTTGTTGGTATTTGAATTGAAGTTTTATATTTACGAGGAAATAAAGAGGCGTGTTCCTGAAGATCACCAAAGGTCCATTTTGATGCATCTTTTTTGTGGAGCTCTAGCTATAGCTTATTTGGACAAACATTTACGTATCCATTGGACGTGGTTAGGAGGCAGATGAACCTACATTGCAAAACGGAGCGCTTTACCCTCAAAATAGGAATATGTTCAACGATCTTTAATTTCTTCCATTGTACGCAATCAAGGTTGGAGGCAATTATTTGCCGGACTTTGCATAAACTACATGAAAATTGTTCCCTCCACGGCTATTGGTTTCGCGACATATGACGCAACGAAGGCTTGACTTCTCATAAAGGATTCGACAAATTTTTTTTTTAGTAATTTTGGCTCAAACTCGATTTTATGTATAAAAGATCACTTAATATGTATAAATTCCGTCTTTTAGGATATATTGAGTTTTTTGAGTAATTAACTCAAAACAAAACTAGAAATGAAAGAAAATCCAATATCAATAACTAACTATATATCAAATCCCAATTAACTTGAGGATCGATCGACGGTATGAATTATATTTTATTCAAATACATTTCATCCTTTTAAAGATATATTTAAGGATGAACAGCATTTCAAATCATACAATCAAAAAAAAAACTTCACACACCTTCGTCAAAGGTTTAATTCTGATAACTCTTCATATCAAGTCTGACGTATTACGAGGCCCAACTAGGAAAGACCATGCAATTAGTTCTTTGAAAAGTAGAAGGTGATGTATTATCAGACTTGAGTGGAACCTTTAGTCCACAGCCAACAACAAACTTAATCTTTCCCGTTGTGATCCAACCTGATTTTAGCCTCATGTGAATGTTAAACATTGTGTAAATATTAAAAGCTCCATTTTTCTTCTCATTTTCGTAATCCGATTTCTCTCTATCTCCGAATTGAACATCGCTCAAACCCTTGATCTCCTGATGCAAAATAGTCGTGTTCTTAGAATCCTGAGAGAACAATTCAAAGTTTGTTGTGGCAAATTTCTTTTGATGAAAATTCGATTTTGCTTCTATGAGTTCATACTTAACGCCAATTTTTTCATTGGAGTTTCTTATCTCGAAGTTGAGGTTAAGGTCATAGTCAAGGGTATTGGTTGATGGAGAGAAGTCGAATTTCGCCAATGAGGCATCTGACACGTGGAAATAGACCTTATTGGGCCTCCAAATGAGCCAAATGGCTAGAAAAAGGATGCCAAAGATGACAATAATCACACAAAGGATCTGAAAAATGCATGCGCAAACACAACTGAAGATACAGTTGCAACAACAAAATTTCCCCATGATGGGGTTTTTTCTTCTTCTTTTTTCGATTTAATAATAATAAATTTCGATTGGAACGAACTTTTTTTATTTTATTTTATTTTTGTTTGTTCTAGTACAGAAGAATCAAATTGTAGGGAGGATGATTCTTCTGTATGTGTTTTTCTGCCTAGTTTCAAAGGTGGGGTTAATGTGTTATATGTGTAAATATTATTTAATTTGTGAATTATGAAAATAAATGGTTAGGAGGAAATTGTGGAAATGCCAATAATTTTTGGTGTGGTTAAGGTTTAATACATGGTTGATTCTATTTTAGTCAACTTTGTTTAAATTTAGTTTCTTGTTTTTGTGGAGAAAATTTGAGGCATAAGCATAGTTATAAGTGAAACAACTACTGGTTATGTGATATTATTAAAAGTATATAATAACACATAGTAGGATATATATTGTAAGTAACATTATTGGTATAATTATATTTGGACAAAATGTCAATTCTTGTTTTGAATGTTTATGATATTCCTTAGTTGTTTATCATGCTTTATATTCTTTATTTATGTATCCAACGTTTATTGAATTTTGACATGGTATTGTTTGGTAGTTTAGATTGAATTGTCATTCATTTAATTAGTTCTAAAAAGTTGTGTTGTAGTGGTTTGGTTTTCATACATAGGTCCTCTATGACGATTGACCGCGATATGAATAGAAAAGAATGAAGAGCCATCTCCTTTGAGCCTTTCGTTTCAAAATTGTTGAAGGAACTACAAACTTTAACTATCTAACTATACTGATCAAGGTCGATTTTACTAACTATTTATTTTACCACGCCTGAGTTAGAGGCTAAGGAAAGTAGAATAAGGTGAAGGTGGGGTCTCTTTGTTGCTATTCTATAAGAACCTGGATTGGAAGAATTATAAATAGAATAGAAGTTCTTGAATTGTCATTTATTTAATTAGTTCTAAAAAGTAATGTTACATTTTTATGTTATCGTTGTTTGGCTGTTTAAAAGAATGCTTTATCATTTATTTGTTACGTAGTAATGTGCTCTTTAACAAAGGCGATTTCGAATTTATGGAGATTCAAACTCAAAATTTTTGATGAAGGATAAAGTAGTATTTGTCAATCCACCACAACCCTCGTTGATAATAGTACTTACATGATATGATAGCTCCATGATATATATTAAGTCATTTCAATGGGTTTACGAGATAATTGTTCAAATATTTTATCAACATATTTGGAGTTGATATTTAGTTCATTAGTGTTACCTAACCCTAATGAGCTAAATATGTAGTAGTACTTCTTCGTTGATAGTAGTACTAAACAATTGTTAGCTACTATCTTTATCTATCACTCCATCATAACCATCGTTGATAGTAATATTTCCGCATTACTTCTCTATTTATCGTCTTCTATGTTATCAATATATTTAGTTCATTAGTGTTATCTAATAGATAGCGATTCGTTGAATGCCTATCCCGAAAAACACAAAATTCTTATTTTTTTGAAAAAGTACTTTTCTAAAAAAGCTATTTTAAAAAAAAATACTTCTAAAAATAAATAATTTTTAACCGCTATACTAAACAAACTCTAATATATATATATATATATTAATACTCACAATTCCACTCACGCAAAAATCGTTCTCATTCTTCCACTACTACGCAACTGCTTTTTCCCTTTTCTCTCAATTTTCCGTTCAGTCATGCCGGAACCCCACTTGAACGGAGCTTATTACGGCCCATCAATTCCACCGCCGTCAAAAACCTACCACCGTCCAGGCCACGGCGGAGGCGGAGGAGGCTGCTGTTGCAACCCATTCACCTGTTGTTGTAGCTGTATTTTCAACTGCATCTGCGCTTGCATCTTCCAAATCCTCTGTACTATCTCAGTCATCATCGCCGTCGTCGGATTCATCTGCTGGTTCGTTCTCCGTCCAAACAAGGTAAATTTCCACATCTCCGATGCTTCATTAACCCAATTCGATTTCTCAACTAGAAACAACACTCTGTACTACGATCTCCATCTCAACATCTCAATTCGAAACCCTAATAAACGAATTGGGATTTACTACGATTCGATCGAAGCTAGGGCTATGTATCACGGCCAGAATTTCTCGATTGTGAAACCCGACCCGTTTTATCAGGGTCACAAAAACACAACCGATTTGAATCTGGTGTTTACGGGTCAGGATTCGGTTCAATTAGGATCCGAATACAATGTGGAGAAGGATTCTGGGGTTTATCAAATTGGATTAAGGCTTTATATGAGGATTAGGTTTAAATTTGGTTGGATTAAGACTAAGAAGATTAAGCCAATAATTAAGTGTGATTTAAAAGTACCTTTTAAGGGTAATGGTACTTTTGAGAGGACTCAATGTAATCTTGATTGGTAATTTTTTGGTTTTATTATTTCTTAAATTTTGTTGGATTATTGAGAGATTATTATTCAATCCATTAGACCATATGGTATTATTATTATTATTATTATTATCTTATTGTTTTTGAATAGTATTGTTTTTTGTGAATAAATAATCATTTTTTTGTGTTGTGTTTCTTTGTTTTGAGCTTGCTTTTACAAACAACTAATATTTCGGGTAATTTTATAAGTGGGGTTTGAAGTGTATGATGTGTATATCGTCTTACTCTTATCGAGATGTGAAAAAGAGTAACAAACTCATTTTAATTCGGTCATAGGTTGGGTCCAAAGAATGAGAATGGACTTGCAATATTAAGTTTGTTGTTCTTCATTAGCTTAGTGGTGAAATGGTCGATTGTTAATTGATTGGTTGTAGGCTTAAATTCTACTTGGAGAGATTTTTTTGTTATCATATAAAAATGAATAAAATAAAAATACATTAGTGAAGAAGTTATGCTAAAATATCGGAGAGGAGAATACTAGCAACAATTGTTTTGAGCTTGCTTTTGTGAATTCAATTTGGAGATGGATGATAATTGAATAGTGATTTTTAAAAAAATTAAATAATGTATATTTGGTGATCAAAGTATTTGCCTTCATATAAGGTGAGGGTGAGACTATTTCACCCTTAACTACAGGTTTGTTTTGGGTTCGAGCTTCGGGTATGGATTCTGTCGTGTGCGATTTAGATTTAGTCCGGACTCTAATGTGGGCTTCGGACACCAAATGAAAAATAAGTAAAAAAAGGTGAGGAAAGAGTTGTATTTCAAAAAGTTGTTACATAGACACTTTACTCTAGTGTAAAGTATTAGCGATTTGTTATTTTACTATTATTGATTTAAAATAAAGAGCTTGTTTGAATTAACTTATTTTAGATTCTTAGCACAAACAATTTGAAAGCATTTTTTTAATATCTACATACTATAAAAAAAATATATTTTAAACACTCACTTTAAAATAAAATAACAAAAGAAAACCAAAAGTCATAAATTATTATTAATATAATAACTAAAACGCCATTCAAATAGGCTCATAGTTTTCACATACATAAAGGTCAAGTTTTAATATTTCCGTTACATAAAACTTAAAAAAAAAGTGTCCCCTTGGAATTGATATTTGGTGTTTAAATTTTGAATTCTAATTTTGCTATTAAAAAGAAAAGAAAAAAAAGAAGCTAAACTTCGTTTTTCTAAAATTTATATTGTCTTCCCTATTGTATCATTATTTATAAAATAAACAAAGTTCTTACCTTTTTAAAAGAGAATTTTTATACCTTCACCTTTTAGCTCGTTCATTTGTTAGAGCGGCGCGGGTTTAGATATATGTAGGTGAGGTACAAGCAGGGGTGGAGTCAAGTAAAATTGAGGGGTTAAATTTTATGTAACTTTTTCGTATATTTATTTTTACATTTTAAATTCTCTTAGTGAAATATTCCAATTAAATACAAATTGTTGTTAATGTCTTGTTTGCCCGCAATGGCTTCAGACCTAGAAGTAGAAGGGATGTGGTTTTGATGGAGGTACATTGAGTATGTTGTTTGTGTTGGTTAGAGAACCAAAGGTTATGGTGGGATACATACGATTAATTTCTTTCTAATTATAGGTCTTAGTTGGAGTCCTGGATATGAAAAAAAAAAGTGTAAATTTCATATATGACATATATTATAGTACTATTTTCAAGCTATAGCAGTAGATTTAGTCTTATAAGCTATAACATTAAAAATTTCAGGTTATAACAAGTTAAAAAAAAGAAGAAATGTTTTTATTAATTGGAAAAAACTTAAAAAATAAATAAAAAGACAAACGAAAATAAAAAAAAAACGGAATTAGAAATAATAAAGTAAAAAACTGAAATTGTGGACTGTAATTTAATTTGAATTTATTGTAGATAATTAATGATTAGCATGAAATAAGGGATCCAAACTAATTAAGAATATTCAGTTTCCTTAATTCACTCTAATTTGTTAAAATTAATTCAAAAATCTGATTTTAAAAATCAATTTCCATTTATTTAATAAATGATTAATCTATTTATGGTTTTTTATTATTAATTAATAATATGTCATTAATAAGGAAAAAATGAAAAAAAAAATTGGAAATAGGGGTGTCAATTAAATTTGAATTAATTTAAGATAATTATTAATTAGCATGAATTAAGGAATTTCAAACTAATTAAGAATATTCAGTTTCCTTAATTCACTCTAATTTGTTAAAATTAATTCAAAAATCTGATTTTATCCATTTTTCTTCCACATTTCTCTCTCTTCAATTTTCTTCCAGAAATTTTTTCACTGACGACTAATTGAAGGTTTTTTTTGTTTGAAAAATCCTGATTATTTTTGTGATGGACAACTACGTATCAATATTAATTAAACATGGCGGAAGATGGGATCCTTCAGGTTAGTA
>JAJOOH010073431.1:0-20407 GCA_029582605.1 Solanum gracilifrons | reverse complement strand
GGGATTAGTCTCGAATTTTGTACTCTAAAGTATTAGATGGTTTTGAGACATCATGTATAAAGTCTAGAAAGTCTTCCGCGTGCTATTATTTTTTTTTTATTATGAAATGTTTTCTTGGTAAAGAAAGTTTTAAATTCCTTACGGTTTTAGTGTCTATGCGATGAATGAATGCTAAGAGGCTTGTATTAGACCTCTTTGAGGTCGAGTACGCCGGTTACGACTAGGGGGTGGTCCCGGGTCGTCACACATGGATGAAGAAGGGATACCTATCCATCAAAGCATTGCCAAAGAATCACAAAGAGAAATGGACCAACATATTCCAATCCCAAAAGTTATGCAACCATTTCCCTAAATATATCCCCCATTTCCCCAATGTCTAAAGCAGAAGAATAAGGATGAGAAGTTCAAGAAGTTCTTATCGATGTTCAAGACATTATAAATTAATCTCCCCCTTGTGGAGGCATTGTTGGAAATATCGAGATATGCCAAGTTCATGAAAGAGTTAGTCACAAAGAAAAGGAGCTTGTATTTCGATACAATAAAACTTTCCCATAGTTGTAGTGCAATTATGACTAATGAGCTGATAAAAAAGAGAGAAGATCCCGGGGCATTCACTATCCCTTGCACCATTGGCATGATCCAATTTGCTAAAGATTTATGCAATTTGGGAGCAAGCATCAACTTAATGCCATATACGATCTATAAACTATTGGGGTTGGGTGAACCGAAATCCACCACAATGAGTCTCTCGATGGCAGACTATTCAACCAAACATCCCGTAGGGATACTATATGACATATTGGTGAAGGTTGACGAGTTCATTTTCCCGACTGATTTTGTCATTCTCGATTGTGAAATAGATGTTGAAATTCCTATTATTTTGGGATGACCATTCTTGGCAACCAGTAGAGGATTGGTGGATGTTGAAAGTTGAGAAATGAATTTTCAGGTGAACGAAGATAAATCAACCTTCAATAATTGCAAGTCAATGAAACACCTAAGTGGTATTCATGTGGTGTCCACTGTCGATGTTATTGATGATGTGGTGGCTAGCGTGAGCCATTTAATGTGCATGAGCGAACATCTGCAAGTCGTTCTTGCTAACTATGATGAATTGGAAATTCAAGGCTATGCAGAGGTAGTAGCTGCTCTTTCAGGTGAAATCTCTTCTTGAGGTGTTAGGAAGGCATATCAAAGCCATAGGTTAGACCATCACTGACATTTTGGGCATTCCTACGGGTATTTGTACTCACGAAATTCAGCTTGATAGTCAGTGTAAAGCGAGTGTTGAACATCTACAGAGATTGAACCCACCACTACAAGAGGAAGTGAAAAAGGAGATACTAAAGTGGTTAGACATTGGTGTGATCTACCTTATTGTAGATAGCAAATGTGTACCGAAAAAAAGAAGGTATCACAGTGGTCCCAAATGAAAAGGGATGCTTGTATCTATGAGGCCGGTGACCGGATGGAGGGTATGTATGGATTACTGAAAGTTAAAATTGTGGACTGAAAAATATCACTTTCTCATGCCCTTCATGGATCAAATGCTTGATCGACCCTCAAAGAAAGGTTGGTATTGCTTTTTGGATGGTTATTCCGATTACAACCAAATCTCCATTGCTCCAGAAAACCAAGGGAAAACCACCTTCACATGACCCTATGGGATTTTTTCTTTTAAAAGGATTCCATTTGGATTATGCAATGCTCCGGCAACATTCCAATGTTGCATGATATCTAATTTTGCTGACGTGGTGGAGGATTCAATGGAGGTATTTATCGATGACTTCTCGGTAACCACCAATTTTGGTGAAAGTGGTTCGTAGTTTCTTAGGTCATGCTGGTTTCTATCGGAGGTTCATCAAAGACTTCTCAAAGATTGCACACCCTCTATACAAACTCTTAGAGAAAGAGGTGAAATTCCAATCTGGCGATGCTTGTATGGCGGCTTTTAGGTACTTAAAAGAGAAATTGGTATCAACTTTGGTCATCATTATCCCTGATTGGTCAGAATCTTTCGATGTAATGTGTGATGCAAGTGGAACGGCTTTGGGTGTTGTGCTGGGGCAACAACGCAACAAACTATTTCACCGAATTTACTACGCGAGCAAGACTCTAAATAGTGCTCAACGTAACCATACCGTTACTAAACAAGAGTTGCTTGTGGTAGTGTATGCATTTGAGAAATTCCGGTCATACTTGCTAGGTACTAAAGTGATTATTCACACTGATCATGCTGCACTACATTACCTAATGGCAAAGAAGGATGCCAAGCCAAGGTTGATAAGGTGGGTACTACTACTTACAGAATCATCCGGCGATCCCAACCTAGATCGCCCAAAGTTTTAGTAGCTGGACCAAGAAGGAATGAAACAAATGAAGGCGAGATGAAGGACAATCGGCGAGTCACCAAACTGTCGGCGAAGCCTGACATACCTCGCCGATTGTGCTTAAACGGTCATACATCAGACTTGTTTAAATTGATTTTTTATAGAGAGAGAAAGCATTCAGAAACGTGAGGAACAAATGATTGAGAGAAAAACCACTACTAGAGACACTATCCTAGTGACTTTAGCAATATTTTCTTGGAGATTTTATAAATGAGGAGATGTTTAGTTGATTTCACTTTTCAGTTTTCATTTGTACCCAGTTATGGAGGACATGATGGAGGTTGATTTTCCCTTTTTTACTATGATTGGCTAAAACCCTCTCTTTGGGGTTTTGACTATGTGACTAATGGTTGAGCTTTACTAAGTGGGTGTCATTGATTTGCAAATAATGGTGTTAATTTGAAGTGGATATGATTTGTTGCTGCGTTTTGAGGACATCTTGCACGATTAGTGTATCAAGCTCAGTTTTTTGTGTTTGCTCGATAGAGAAGTACTCAACCAAACTCGCAAATTCAACATCCTTAGTAGTGGGTCTCCATGTTTAGAGCTTGATATTGTGAACCATGGAATATAACCTTTCTATCTAGCTCGAGAGAGTGGATTTGATGAGGACAACGGCCAGGGATGTTCTGTTTAGTGTTGAAGTTTGAGAGATTTTGACAAAGATAAGGTATAGTACTTCCTACCCATGATAGGTTATCCCATGCATCAATGTTCATCCACTAAGTTGAATTCAATAATTGGTTGGTCAATTCCCCAAGTGTTACTTCATTATTTGATCATCTTATGTTAAGTGTTGAATTGGATTGATAATTATAACCTGAAAATTAAAACTAAAACCAAAAAAAGGTGCAACACATGTTCAATTAAAGATATTGTTGTCATACTTTCATCATTGAATTTGAAGGAAAAACTACACACTGTGGGATTGACCCCAACTCATTTAGTTTTGTTATTATACTAACTAGCGATCATTGACACTTAGAATTGGATTAAGTGTCCTGATACGTTAATCAGAGGCAACACAAGATGTACAATCTAGCCAACTCTAGTTTTTTTTTCTGTCACGACCCAAGAACACCCCCTAGTGGTAACACGGTGTACTCGACCCTGAAGGGGTCTTATACAAGCCTCATAGCATTCATTCATCGCATAGGTAATAAAAATAGTACGGAATTAAAACTTTTTATTCAAAATCATACAATCTAAAGACATTATTTAAAATGTAAGCGGAAGTCTATATCTCACATGGCCATCTTAAACACAATCTTTAACAACATAGGGTCACGGCCCTTTACAATAGAAATCTAAAGTAGTCTTTTACATGAAAGGAAAGAAACTTCTAAAAAGACACTTGTCCTCAAACTATGACGACGTAACACTTGATCTTGTAGGAATAGTAATCCAAACACCTCAATCTAGATAGAAGCAATCATTTGCCGGAACCTACACTTGTAGTAAAAACATAGAAGAATGGGTTAGCACACAAAAATGTACTAAGAATGATGACCATGCATAAACATCCTTTAAAAGGGAACATTTTGGTTAGAAACCATGCATAATTCCACTTTTAGAAATATCATTTGCAATAGCATAAGAGACACCAAATACAAATATAATCATCATACAAGTCATCACATCACATTTGAACAATAACAACAAGTAAGCCATTAGTTTCACCTTAGACCTGCACCACAAGTAACCCTCATGCTATACCTTGTGCATTGTATGGATAGCGTCCCGTATCACCATCCACACCAAGGTACCACATTAAGGTCACCAAAAGTGAACTTACTATTCAACAATTCCATTTTCAATGATACTCATACACAAGAAACCTAAACCTTTAAGAAGTTATTTCATCACATGAGGACCATCACCTAAGACAACCCCTAAGTCATACTTCTGCAATGTGCAAGTAGAATCCCATACTACTCACACTAAGTACTCCTTTGAAGTCACTACAGACAAGGCACATTCAAATACAATGAGTCACAACAAGGAAGCTACTAATATACAATCCAAGTATAGTATGCATCATACATTAGACATTCAAATCACATTTTTAATTAACTTCTTTTAGAGGACTCTCAGACAATAGTCATTAATACTTAGAGAACTCACTACAGCCCTCTTGAAGCCTACTTGTGCCATGTATGGATAGCATCCCATACTACTACCCACCCTTCATAAAGCTCTTCAAGAAACTATAATGCACATCTTACATGATGGGAATAAGCGTTTAACCGACATAGACCATGAGAGCTGGATCATGGAATCCAATGTATTGTCCCATATCGTACGGGTTGCTCTACATGCCTAAGGTAAATCTGTATTTAGCTTAAGTGGATCCACTAGTTATTCTATGTGGGCACATAGTTAAGGGACAAGGAGATTGCTACTAGATACCCCGCCTAAACTCAAGTGAGGACATCCATCTCAAGAGATTGATACTAGGAACCCTACCTCAACTCATGTGTGAGCTTCCATCTCATTCAATATCCTCTCGGTGCTTAGCCTACATTCCCATAGAGTATTTTAACATTTATCATATTAAGGGATAAGAGATTGTTACTAGACACCCCGCCTCAACTCATGTGAGAGCATCCATCTCAACCCAACATTCATTAATTAGATAACTCATAGATTCAAAGATGAGAATAGCCTGTCATATAACAATCCCATTATCGTTCATTAGTGTAAGATCAAGAATATCCTTTCAATCAACACATCATTATCATTCAATACAGCACAATTGAGAATAGCCTTTCAACAAGTACTTCATCATTAACATTATCATTGAACCTCATTCATTCTTCATTCAAGTGTGTTAATAGAAAGACAACCTCCAATCCTAACACAATTAACTTCTAGACATGATCATAATTCATTCATTGGAACCACTTGTACATCTTTCACAATACACTTATATATACAACATCATGATAATACATCTATTCCTCACACTATGCCTTCAAGGCCATGATCAGAATGTACATAGTAAGTAAACACCTCCACCTTTCAAGTGGATCTACAATTCAAGCACAATTCTATTTTAACATGAAATTAGGTCTAACTTGCCCTTTCAAGGCTATGATCACAAATCCTAAATTCACCATAATTAGGCATCGATGATGATATAATTCACAATATAAATCAATCTAGGCATAAATCGATCAACATTCATTCATAATCATCAAACCCACTTCATAAGTCACAATTTTGGAGTAGAGAGAAATCATGGGTTCATAGATTATTTTCATGTTAAATCATCAATTAAACATCATTATATTCATAATTTATCATTTGAAAACGTTTGTTGAAAGAACCCCTGAGATGAAGTAAAACCTAGAGTTTTTGAGAAACTTGAAACTTTGAAAACTATTTCGAAATTGACTCCAGGGTGAAAGCTAACCATTGATAAAGGATCACCATACCTTTCAATTGATTCCCCAAGAAAATTGAAGAATAAACACCTTGAAATCCCTAGCCCAAGCTTGAACTCGACCTTGTTCTCCAATGGAGGTTATAGAGAAGACTTTTTGGGAGGTAACGGTCCTAATTTGAGGTTTTGAAGTAATGAGGTCTAATTATGTTTTTAGTACTCTTAAAATATGTCAATAAGCCCAAAATAACGGTCCGTACACTTAAAAAGACCGTGTCACTTGACAACACACAAGTCCCATCCACGAGACCTAGACTCACTGACCGTGCTTTTGGTTCGTGGTCTGGGTATGTGGCTTGGTTTTGAAGGGCTTGACCTACGAAGTCCATCCACGGGGCGTGGTTGGACCTACGGGGCATGGATCCCCATCCGTACGTCACCAAATTTTGGCCAACTTTCTGATTTGGGGCAGCCTTGGGGGTTTGAAGAGGACCCTTAGGGTGGTCCTTGGGGAGTCGTACCTTAGTGTTTAACCCCTAAACCCGTCAACCATGAATCGGGACAACTTAAAGGACCATCAAACCTCACACCAAGTTCTAACACACACGTTAGGCTCTAATTTTACTAGTTCATTTTTAGGGTCGTTACATTATCCCCCACTTAGGAACATTCGTCCTCGAATGACACTTTAAACACAACAAGGGGTTAACGACTCAAAACAAGCAGCCCACAATCGTGCAACGTCAATATAAATGCATAAACATAGGAGAAAACATCAACTCCAAATCAAAAGGCTCAATGCAAACAAGAAGGTAGGAACTACATCTACAAACGCATTATGCATCCAAACTTGAAATTTCTCATTTCATTGGAGGAACTTCCTTCTCCGAATCACATCGTGCTCATCACACCATCATTAAGCACACTATTCAATGTCTTCATAAAAGCACATTATGCAACTTCTTCATAAAAACATATTAAAGGCATGTTCAACAACTCAACTCATGACGTATTTAAACAACTCATTTTGGATGCATATCAACATGAGGAACACAATTTTGAAAACTCATTTTCTCATTTAAACAAGAATTCAACAAGAACATGCACAACATAAGGAGACCATGGAAACACAATATCATACATGACTCCAAAACATACTACAAGCTACAAGGAACCCTTGGTCTTAAGCTTGAATAAGAATAGAAGGAAAGAGGTAAGGACATCAACACTCTCACAACCTTACTATCCCCCACATAGGAGAAAACCCAACTAAGGCTAACATGAAATCAACATAGGAACCTTATCACAACATAAAGGAACTATAACTTACTGGTACTTTCATCCGTATTAGCTTATTTGCCCTCCTTGGCTAAAAGTGTATAGAAATGGTTCTTCTTTGGAGCATTAGGATATGGGCCAAGAGCTTGGTTGTTTTCTCTCCCTTTTGCCATGAGTGTTGGGCAATCCCTCGTCTTATGACCCTTCTTTCCACACCAAAAGCACCAATCCGTGCCGGAAAGACACTTACCCAAATATTGCTTCCCACACTTGCCACATCTAGACCTCTCAAAAGAAGAACCACTTCCACTCTCTTCTTGGGAATTAGGGTTATACACCCTATCATTGTTCACTATTAAATAATCTTGGTTGGATAACCTCTTCTTGGACATAGGTTGACCTTGCTCATCGGATCTACCCCTGTTCAACTCTCTACTCTTCCTCTCAAGTTTGGACTCTTCAATAGAATGAGCATACACAATTAGTCTAGAAATGTTGATATCATCATGAAGCATCGTTGTACGACACTCTTCCTTAACAAGGTCGGACACACCGATTTCAAAATGACTCATCTCATCTCTAGGGTAGGACACCAAAGATGGGGCATACTTAGACAATAAGGCAAACTTCAGGAAATACACCTCCACACTCATACTACCTTGTCTAAGGTTTATGAACTCCTCCACCTTAACCTCCCTCTTCTCATGGGGAAAGTACCTACCAATGAATACTCTCTTAAACTCTTCCCATTCTATGGAACCCACTTCAAAAGGCCTATTGATTTTCCATTGAGTGAACCACAATTTAGCTACATCTTTCAATTGATAGAAAGCAAACTCCGTTTTCTCCCTAGAAGATACCCCCATAGGATTGACTATCTTATATACTTCATCCAAGAATTCTTAGGGATCTGATTTCCACACTTGGCCGAATTTCCAGATTCTGAATTTTTTTCCAAAAATGACTACTTCCAATTTCAAGCTTCTTCATATTCATTTTAAATTGTCAGATGTTACACCATGCATTTTTCTTCTTCGTGCTTTTGATCTTCTTCATTTTCTGTCACATTACCTATTGCTACCTTTCCACTACGAGCAACTATAACCAACCCTTTCTTGTCATCTTCCATTGTGATCTTTGGTTTCAATTGTGCTGACTGTAAACTCAACTGACCTTAAAGTATCTTGATTGCATCTGAATGAGAGTTCACTTTACTGTTAAATGATGAAAAATCATCTTTCATCCCCTTCAACAAATCATCCGAACCTTCAACTTTATAAAGTATGCGCGTCAACAAATCATTCACTCAGGGAGTACTTGCACTTCCTTTTGATTTTGGGCTCTCACTCGAGTGAGTATGGCTCTTTTAATGGTCATTTTCCCTTCTCCAATAATCACTTTGCTCAACTAAATCTTGCTAGTATCTCCTTTGGTCTGCTCCCTTGTCATAGTTCCAACCTTGGTTCCCACCGCACTGAAAATACCGTGGGTGGAAATCTTCCTCGTACCTCTTGGAGTTCCAACCTTGATTCTTCCTCGGCTTTGAATAACCTGAGGAAGAACTCTCCTCAACTCTAAACACTCTACTTATCCCCTTCGGTTTGTCTGAATTCTTCACCATGTTCTCTTTTAAAAGCTCTATTTGGGTTGACATTTTCTTAATGTTTGCATCCCTTTCTCTTTCCTTATCAAGTTGTTCTTGCGTCATTCTAAAGCAAAAAGGAGAGACTTGATCCTCATGAGAGTACCAATCTTGGTTTGTTTTCGTCATGTCGTCAAGAAGAAATGAAGCCACCTTAAGTGATTGTGACATTATTCCCCCTCATACCAATTGATCAGCCTCTCCTTTACTAACATAATCAAGACTTCGGTAAAAATATTGGTGTAGCAAATCGTTTGGTAGCCCCTGAGTTGGGCATTTAAGTAACAGTTTCTTAAACCTGGCCCAGACTTTATGGATGGGGTCCCCCTCCCATCGCTTGAAACCTTGAATATCCTCTCTAAGTTTCATCATCCTTGATGGAGGAAAGAACCTTGTATTGAATGCTCTAATCAGTTCCTCCCATGAGGCTAACCACTTGCTAGCTTTCCCCATTAAGGATATTGGGAACAACCGAAGCCGATTTGACTCTTGTGACACATTCTTGAACGAAAATGGGCTGCATACCTCTGTGAAATTTCTTATATGCTCATGCAGGTCTTCGTGCTCTAGCCCTCCATATAGTCCCCTTATTTAGAGGAGGTGAAGCATTGTGTTAGTGACTTCAAATATTGCATTTCCATCAGCTTGTGGTATGCAAATTGCACCCATTTCACGTGCTTGAGCTGGGTTTTAAACACTATTAATATCATCAATACTGTCTTAATGAACTACTTTACCATCATTCATTTCTTCCTCACTCAATTTTGCTTCTATGTAGTCCGAACACACTTACACCTTTTTTTGGTTTTAGTTTCAAATTTTAGGTTATAACTATCAATTCAATTCAACACTTAACTCAAGACAATCAAATAGTGAAGTAACACTTGGGGAATTGACCAACCACTTATTGAATTCAACTTAGTGGATGAACATTGATGCTCTCAATGGGATAACCTATCGTGGGTAGGTAGGACTATATGTAAAGTAATTTTCTTTCGAATAATTACCTTATGTTTGTCAAATTCTCCCGAAAATCGACACTAAACAGAAGATACCTAGCCCTTCTCCTCATCAAACCCATTGTCTGGAGCTAGATACAAAGGATAGATTCCATGTTTCACTCTCTCAAGTTGAAAACATGGAGACCCACTACTAAGGTTGCTGAATTTGTGATTTGTTTTCCAGTACTTCTCTCTCGAGCAAGCACAAACACAAAACACTGAGTTTCAGACACTAATCATGCAAGACGACCTCAAAATGCAGCAGCAAATTAGACTCATTTCAAATTAACACCATTATTTGCAAATCAATGACACCCACTTAGTAAAACTCAACAATTGGTTACATAGTCAAAACTCCAAGAAAAGAGTTTTAGCCAATCATAGTAAAAAAGGGAAAATCAACCTCCGTCATGTCTTCCATAGGTTGGTAAAAATGAAAATTGAAAAGTGAAATCAACTAAAAATTTCCTCAATTATAAAATCTCCATGAAAATATTGCTAAAGTCACTAGGATAAAGTCTCTAGCAGTGGTTTTTATCTCAATCTTTTGTTCCTCACATTTCTGAATACTTTCTCTCTCTAGCAAAAATCAATTTAAAGATGTTTGAGGTGTGACTGTTTAAGATCAATCGGCGAGATAAGTCAAACTTTGCCGACAGTTCGGCGACTCGCCGATTGTCCTACATCTCACCTTCATTTTTTTCATTCCTTCTTGGTCCAGCTACTGTAGATTTAGGCGATCTATGTCAGGATCGTTGGATGATTACACGAGTCGCCCTTTCTTCTTTTATATCACCCATCAGCACTTCCTTGGGTCTCCATCAACACTTTTTGGAGACCTGGCCATCCTTCGCCGAAACCATCGGTGACTCACCAAGTGGTTTGGTGCTTGCCGAAATTACCCCAGTTCAGCTCCAGCATTCTGTCACTTTAGGCGGTAGAGTGAAAACTTGGCGATTCTCCGAGTGACATTGGCGATCACCAGGTTTTCGTTTCTTCATTCCTTTAGCTCGTTTCGGTCCTTTTTGCAGTGTCCATGATTTGCTTCTGAATCCACATACCTGGAAATCAAGGATTTATATAAGTTACTAACATAAACTAAGAAATTTAGGACACTAAATCTAATAAAATAAAGCCCTAAATGAGTCAAAATCATGCACTCATCGTCCTCCCAAGCAGCGCTTGATTTAACGTCGCGGCACAAGGCATGCACCTTGATTACTCAGACTTCATTAAGATAACAATCCTCAATAACATCCTGCACACTCTCCAATTTCCGTATGTAGACCTCGATTCTCTTCCTGTTCACTTTGAACCTAGTTCCCTCCTTGTTCTCGAGCTCGACTGCCCCATATGGGAATACTTGTGTGACTCTGAATAGCTCGATCAACTTGGACTTGAGCTTACCTAGAAACAACCTCAACATTGAGTTGTATAAGAGCACCAGATCACTAACAATAAATTCAGGCTTTTCAATCTTTTGATCAAGATACTTCTTCATCCTCTCCTTGTACAAGGCTCAACTTTCATATGCTTTTAGGCGAAACTAATAAATCTCATTCATGTCATTCAATCTGTGATTCGATGTGTAGCCCTATCCAAATTGAACTTCTTTAGTGCCCACAATGCCTTATGTTGTAGTTCCATCGGCAAATGGCATGACTTCCCATATACATGTTTGTAAGGGGACATACGTATGGGAGTCTTTAATGCGGTGCGATATGCCCATATGTTGTAGTTCTATTGGCAAATGACATGACTTCCCATATACATGTTTGTAGGGGAACATACCTATGGGAGTCTTTAATGCGGTGCGATATGCCCATAGAGAAACATCAAGCCTTCTAGACAAATCCGTTATGTTGGCATTCACAGCCTTTGCAGGGATTTGCTTTATCTCTCTGTTTGACACCTCAATTTTCCCACTACACTGCGGATGGTAAGGAGTAGCTATGTTGTGGCGAACTCTATATTTCTCTAGCTACGCCTTGAACTACTTATTACAAAAGTGAGAATATCAATAGCTAATAATCGTCCTACGTATACCAAATTTGGAGAATATACACTTTTTAGGAATGCGGTGACACTCTTACCCTCATTGTATGAAAGCACAATTGCTTCCACCTATTTTGATACTTAGTCAACTGCAAGAAGAATATATTTGATCCCATGTGAACTCACAAATGGACCCATGAAGTCAAGTCTCCAATGATCAAATAACTCAATCACCACTATCAGATTCATAGGTAGCTCTTTCCTCTTTAAAATTACTCCTTCTCTTTGGCAACAATCACAAGACTTGGCGAAATCATGAGCACTTTGGTGGATGGTAGGCCACTAATACCTACACTGCAAGATTTTGTGAGTAGTCTGAATACCGCTATGATTCCCACCAGCATGCGATAAATGACACGCATCTACTATACTCGTCATCTCAACCTCAGGGACACAACAACGAGTAATCTCATCAACACAAATACGAAACAAGTAAGGCTCATCCCAAAAGAACTTCTTCACATCATGCATAAATTTTTTCCTCTGCTGGGATGACAATTTCGATAGATCCAAATCACTTGCGAAGTAGTTAGTAAAATCTGCAAACCAACGAATAAGATCATAAGAAGTAGTCAATACTTGTTCATCTAGGAATACATCATTAATCTCAACCCCATCTTCTAACTTGAGCAAACCTTCCACCTCTAATCTAGACAAATGATCGGCAACCTTATTTTCTGTCCCCTTTCTATGTTTCACCTCAAAATCAAACTCTTACAGCAACAATACCCATCTGATCAACCTTGGTTTTGCATCCTTTTTAGCCATCAGATACCTCAATGCAGAATGGTCAGCATGAACTATGACCTTAGTATAAACAAAGTAGGATTGAAATCTCTTGAATACAAAAACCACAGCAAGGAGTTCATGTTCACTCACCGTATAGTTCTTTTGAGCCACATTCAAAGCTTTGCTGGCATAGTAAATCGGATAAAGAATCTTCTCTCTCCTCTATCCCAATACCACACCAAGCGCCGCCCCACTCGCATAACACATCACTTAAAACGGTTTCCCCCAATCCGGTGAAATAATAGTAGGTGCTGGTACTATCCTTTCTATCAACTCTCCAAATGCTCTGAGACAACCATCATCAAACTCAAACTTACACTCTTTTGCGAGCAGTTTGCATAATAGGTGTGCAATTTTAGATAAATATTTGATAAACCTCCGAGAAAAATCTGCTGCCCAAGAAAACTTCTAAAACCTTTATCAAAGATAGGTGGTGGAATCTTTTCTATTACCTCAACTTTAGCTCTTTGAACCTCAATACCCTTCTCATAAATCTGATGACCTAGAACTATACCTTCTTTCACAATGAAGTGGTATTTTTCCCAATTGAGTACAAGATTAAACTTTTCTCACTATTTTATTACCTCGGAAAGATGCATCAGACAACCATCAAATGAGTCACCTACCACAGAGAAATCATTCATAAATACCTCAATAGTGTCCTCCACCATATCTGAAAATATCGACATCATACAACGTAGAAAGGTCGTTGGAGCATTACACAACCCAAATGACATCCTTTTGAAAGCGAAAGTTTCATAAGGACAAGTGAAGGTGGTCTTCACTTGGTCTTCCGGAGCTATGGAGATCTAATTGTAGCCTAAATACCTATCAAGTAAGACATACCAACTCTTACCAGCAAGACAATCAACATCTAATCAATGAACGACATCAGGAAGTGACCATTTTCTGACCAGGCATTAAACTTGCAGTAGTCCATGCATACTATCTATCAAGTCACTGGCCTCATCGGAACAAGCTCATTTTTTGCATTAGGAACCAGAGTTACCCAACCTTTCTTAGGTACAGAACGAACATAACAGACCCTACTACTATCTTCTATGGGGTATAATACTCCAGAATCCAACCATTTTTTGATTTCCCTTTTCAATACCCTTTGCACAGGTGGATGTAGTGTCCTTTGGTCCTCCATACTTGACTTGTTGTCCGGCATGTGTTTGATTTTATGAGAAAAATGCTAGGGGCAATACCAATAATGTCTGCAATAGTCCATCTAAGTCCCGCTAGTGACTCACCGCATGGCCATTACCTCGCCTGAAGTTCAAGTGAGCCAATCCTCGAAGGAGAAAACCAAGTTTGTGAGAGAAAAGAGCAGTCGTTGAGTTGTTCCGTGATGCAGTGTTAGATCGCCCAAAGTTACAGATCATAAAGAAGCTGAAGGCAAAGGTAGAAAGGCGAGCAGACTGATCAAAGAGCAGATAACCGAGCTGATCGACGAGCCCGACTTACTACTTCGAATGGTCTTTCGCAGCATATTTTTGGCGACTATAAATACATATTCAAACATTAAGTTTAGGGGAGTGTTTTTATCGGATTTTAATATTAAGAATTATTTTTGAGTTTTTGACATTGAACACTGAGTATTGAGACTAGTATTTCCTTAGCTTCGAAGAATTGAAGTTTTTAACTGTTGAGAAAATTGGAAGTGGGTCTTTGAGAATCTTCTATTTGGACCTTTGTAAAGACAAAATGAATTTTACCCAATTGATGATACACAATTTGGTAACATTTTTTTATCTTTTTATGATGTCTAGCGAAAACCCCAATTCTTGGGGTGTGATTATGTGATTATGGGCTGATTTAGTTAATGGGTATTGCTAATTATTAGTCTTAATGTTGTTTGGAATTGATTTAAAGGATTGTAGTTGCAAATGCAATTCTACCTTTGTGTTTTTGGCTTGCCCAAGAGAGAGGTTTTAAAACCAAGATTGTTGATTGATGGTGTGTGGGTATTGGTTTGTCATGGGTTCATCTCGAGATAGTGAATCCTAAATCCTTTTCCACACATTCAGTTCGAGAGAGTGAATGGACTAAAGCGTAGGTAGTTCTTATTTTTCTGCTTCTTTGTGCTCGAGAGAAACCGACTTGATTCAAGGTAGATTATTCATGAGAAAGTATATCCCCTATATAGTCTAGCTTATTCACTGATTTAAATTTGTTGTATTATAGTTGTAATTACCCATTTTTCTACATTATCCTATAATCGAATCACATCCCAAGAACCCGTCTCATTATTGTTATTTTTTGTGTTGTTTTGCTGCTGCAGTTGTTGATAATTTCAAACCAAAACCCCCCATTTGACATTCGTGTCACCCTTTAATTTGAATAATGTTTTCATTCGATAATGTTCTGTAAAACACCAACTTTTTAAAATGTCTAAATGAACTTGTATCTTCGTGGAAAGACAAAGAGGGTGGGTAATAAATTAAGAATGATGTGGTATGTCATGTTTTAAGTGTTCAAGAGTTGTATCTCAAGTTTTGAAGTTATGTAAGTGGCAAAATAAAAGTTGGCGAAAGTTATTGTAAGTTCATTTTTAAAGATTTGTCTGAAATTTGGGTCAAATGTGTTGGATGTTTTCTCCCAATATACAAATAGTTAGAAGGCCTATTACACATTAAATAGAAGGACTATGAGTCTATTTTGTAAGTCACAAACCCCGTATCAAACCGACATCAGAGTAAAACCTTGTGAGGGTTTTACTAGGGACTGCCTGGGTAGAATCCGGGTCGGTTCAAAAATATTGTATGCCGGCTTATTTAACGTTTTAAGCCATGAAAACATTTCATTTCAGTTCCAAACCAGAGGGAAAGCTTAAGAGAGGGTTCCTATAGAGTTCTAGAATGATCAAGGTTAGTTTTTGATGATTTCTACCATTAAACATTGCCCCCATGCCTAGAAACGTAATCCCTACACGTGGCAATCATTTTTCCCTTCTCTTAACTCCGTTTGGTGCTGGTTTTTAAAGATATAAATTTTTAGTTATTGCTGTTTCTTCAAGGTTTAAACTTGGTTAACTAATGTAATCATCTCGGGACTCTTTTATGATTGTTTTTAAAAATTTCTACGGATGTTTTGACAAGTTGGGGCAATATGGCAAATCTGTCCATTTAAGATTAATTATAGACTGTTTATAGGTGCATACCAGCTTTGTATATATAGTTTTTACGAAGCTTAGGACATAAGGAACAACTTTTGTGAAGGAACTATGGTCTTTCGAGCATTCATCAGAAAGGTATATTAAGGTTATTCCCTTCATCGACATGTTTCCTTAGAGGTAGTTTACGTTGGCGATCTTGTAGATGTAATCGTGAGTGGTTGGCTTATTGAGTGGTTATAAACCCTCATTTTGGGGACTCATAATTTGTTAAGAATGACCCTAAGTTAGGAACGACTTTGAGATTATTCATATATATTGTTTATAGCTAAATTGCTCGTTTTTAGCCTATTCAATTGTTTGTTGTTGCCCTTGGGGCTATTGTGGGTAGTTGTTGAGCTATGAACTGCCTATGGGGGCTATGATGTTGTCTAATAGGACTATGTTATTTCCTAAGAGGGCTATGTGTTTCCCACGTGGCTATATTGATGCCAAACACTGTTATGTGTTGCCTACGGGGCTATTTTGACGCCAAAGAGGGCTATGTGTTGCCTACAGGGTTATGTGCAGCCCACAGAGCTATGATATTGCCTAAGAGGGGTATGTGCTGCCTACGGGGCTATATCGTTGCAAAAAAGGGCTATGTTACTTCTTACTAAGACAAGGGGCTACCGATTGGGGTATGTTGATTGATTTGGTACTTTCTGGGCTTATAGGGGCCTAGGTAGGTGGTATGTTGTTTTTACCTGCTGAGCTTATGGGGGCTTGGTTAGGTTGATGTTTGATAATTTTTGTATTTTTGAGGATGTGAAGATTATGGAGGAATGTAAAGTTGATGAAGTCTGAGTAATCAGGTAACCTGCATCGCACCGCGACGTTAAATTATGCGCTGTTTGGGACGCAACCCAAGATGTAATTGTAGTTGGTATTTTTCCTTTATCTTTATTTTTCTTTGTTTTTATAGTGTCACAGGGTTAAAAAGTGCAAGAATTGGGTACGGTGCAGACCGCTCTTGACGAGCATTCTCACGGACCGTGGTGACATTCACGGGCACTTTCACGGTCAGTCAATCTTAGTACGAACCTAAAGGAGCTAGTGGAATTTGCAAGAAAAAGGTTCACGGAAGTGTTCAGGGTCCGTCATGAGTTGTACGGACCGTCTAGCCTCTCGTGAACCACATGTAAATCTTTCAGTCCCAAGTTAGGTTCACGAGCCACTATACGGACCATGGTGACCTTCACGGGCACTTTTGGACAAAAGATTGAAGGAGTGATCACTTGGTCGAGGCCGTTGAATCCAACAGAGGTTCGTAATTTTTTAGGCTTGGAAGGGTGTTACCATAGGTTTATAGAGGGACTATATTCTATCTATGCACCACTGACATATTTTCCACATAAGGTAAATAAGTTTCATTGGACCGAGGCATGCGAACAACCCTTTCAGGAACAAAATAAAAGGCCTACCACAACACCTATCCTAACTCTTCCAGATGGCATTGAGGGCTATGATGATTATTGTGATGCCTCAAGCATAGGCCTGGGGTTCTAGTAACAATCTCTTTATCCCATAACTACGTGCCCCTATGGGATATTTAGCTAGTGGATCTACCTAAAAGCGAACAAATAATGGTCTTACCTTAGGCAAGCAGGACACCCCTTTTCGATGTGGGTAACACCGGATTCCATGTTAAATCACATGGTCTATTCCAGTTAAGGCTTATTCCCACTATGAACAAGAATATCAGTTATGAACTATGGTTACTCAAGAAGCTTTGATTAGCATGGGTGGGATTATGGGATCTTATTCATGCATTGCACAAGCATGCTTTGAGGGTACTTATGGTATGTCTGTTTTATGCTACGATGAACTATGTAATGAATATGCTTGTGACCTATGCTTTTCCATTATCTTCCAAATGATGCTTTAACTTAGTAAATTACATCCATTCCACTCAAATGTCCCTTTTAGCATGTTTTCAAGGTTTTTATGCATGACTATCATACTTAGTGCATTTTTGTACAAACCCATATTTTCCTACATTTTCCCCAAGTGTAGGGTCTGGATCTCAAGGTGGTTCTCATTGTGGCTATAGTTTGGATTTGTTCATTTCTCTTAAGCTTGTTGGTGAGTCCTTATGATTTGAGGGCGTATGTTTTCATTTGATAATTTCTTTTCTTGTATTTCATTTTCAGACTATGTTATATGGGCTATTGCCCTTTTCATTTCGACTATTGATATAGATGGCTAAATGAGACAATTCTAGACTTCTACTTTCCTTTATGAAAATTTTGAAATTGAAATACATTTTTACTCTTATTGTTCTATTGCTTATGTTATGATATGCTAAGTGGCTTACATGGTGCCTTTCGAGGTTCTAAGTACCTTGTGAAATCTAGAGGGTACTCCTGGGTCGTGATAAGAGCACAAGGTTTAGAATAGTTCTAGAATGTCTTAAACCATGTCTAGTGAAGTCTTGTTAATAAATGTGTAGCTCGCCACATTTATGAATAAGAGGCTGAATTTCTTCACTTATTTAAGTTGTGCCATGGAATTTAACTCTAGAAGTCTTTCTCCTAATCCGTGGCCGATGGTTTTCAGGATAAGATTCCTAGAAGGGCTAATGCTAAAAGGTTAGAGAAAGGCAATGTTGAGCAAGAGGTTACTCCTCAAGCTCCTCATCAAGCTTCGATTGATCCATTAAATGAGAATTTGAAAAATTCAGAGTTTAGGTTGACAGTCCAAGTGTTGGCTCAAGCCGTGATGACACAAGCTAACAGAGAGGTGGTAGCCCCTGTGAACCCAAGTGTCGGTACGGCGGCGGTAAGAGTGAGGAATTTTACACCAAGTAACCGCGAGTGAAGCTTCTTTTCTCATTATGTTTCATGATATAGCTTAATCCTCTCCTTATACAGTGCGGACCTCTCACAGGCTCCTAGATGGAATTCATCCATCTCATTGATTTGATCCAACCTCAGGTTTGTAGTTTCGCTCTAACTAAGGTTCAGCTTCTTCAAAGCTAGAGTGTTTTATGCTCAAGCTCAACAAGCAATGACCTGCCTTTCTAAACACCAATTGATATGGAGACATACAAATAGGTGTCTTGAAAGCTGTCTAATATGCCCATAGAGCATCATCTAACTTCCGTGCCCAATTTGTCCTATTGGAATTTACCTTTTTACCCAATTTTTTTTAGTTTCTCTGTTGGAGATCTCCACTTAGGCACTGGTATGTGGGTGATAAGGTGTTGCTACCTTGTGATGTTTAACTCTATATTTAGCCAGAAGAGAACTAAATGGACACCTTCTATAAAAAAAAACTTGTTGAATAAAAGTGCAGAAGAAATTGGGTTTCCAAGCAATACATGGAGATTGAATAAAAGGATGACTTAGAAGCACTAGAAGAAGAAATGATAAGGAAAAGGAAAAGGACGTTTTGAGAACACGACATCTCAAGAGGATGAAGAAGTCACTGAGCCTATGGGTGAAAACATACATTGTGTTTCTCTTTTTGAGTGTGGGTGTTGCATCTGATTCCTGATCTTAAATTTATTAGCCTCTGTGTGTGAATATGGAATCGTTATTTTGTGAGGGCATTTAGATACTCTCGTTGAGCTTGAACTTACATTAGTAGAAAATATTACGAGCATGAGAATCTTTGGTAATGGTGTGTCACAACTTGAATCTTTGAGTATACAATTGAATCTTCGCATTAGTAGTTTGAAGTGTTTTTGTGTACATTGATGATTAAATCTTGTGTAGCACTTCTTAAGACATCCTTTTTGAACAGCTGAACTTGAGTTTGCTAGAGGTCAAGCAAAAGTTTAAGTTGGGGGTGTTGATGAGTCCACTAATTGGACTCACTTAGGGCGATATTTTAATAGAAATTGTGTCCTCAAATGCTTATTTTATCTCAATATCTGATGAAAACCCTTAAGTTTCAGGTATTTGAAGTTTGAAGGAAAGCATGGACACTACTTTGCAAAAAGGAACGACAAGGCTGAAAAGAACAAGAAAATGAAGGTCTGAGGATCGCCTAATCCACTGGGCGATTCGCCGAGGGGTCTCACTTCACCTTTTGTTCTAGTGTGTTGAGCCCTAAAGGAAAGGATCAAGTCGATGGAAAAAAGGAGTAGTTGGTACCGCCGAGAAGTTCTGTGAAGCAGTATTATGTCGCCCAATGACACAGAGCACGACAATGTCGAAGGATGGTACAAGACGGTGATAAACTTCTTCAAAGGACGAATCGCCGAGTTGATTGGCGATTCTGACTAATGTTGCCGAATGATCCGCCGCAACACAGATTTTGTAAAACTATAAATATTCGTTTAGAGTTATAGCTTAGTATAAGATTTTAATAGAGATTTTAGTATCATAAGATATTCAGTATAGAACAATTAATATAATTTAGTACTTTTTCTCTGAGTTTGAGAGGGTTTTGAACCTTGAAGAAGAAGAGTGTTGCGTCTCCAAGGATTAGGACTTGGGTCTCTTGGATTCTTCATTCTTGACCTGTAACAAGACTTAAATCTTCATACTATATGAATGCAAGCTCATTTAGGTATAAATTTCTATCTCTTGATGTGTGGCTAAAAACCCCAATTCTTGGTGTGTGATTTAGCAAATATGTGTTGAAATTATTGTTGAGTTTTGTTGGCTGATAGGTTAGATGTATTTTAATGGTGATTTCACCTAGCGGTTGTGGTTTAATTTAATGGGTTTGTAGTTGCAAATACAAAACTACCCATGTGTT
>JAJOOH010073427.1:0-15088 GCA_029582605.1 Solanum gracilifrons | reverse complement strand
TATTGAAGCAGGGATAATTCTCCATCTAGTTCTGTCTTTTGCAAGGGCACCTGCCTCCTCCCAGCTGTACAAGGCCTCAGTAACTCTCCTAGGCATAGTCCAGGATATGCCTTTAAGGCTCAAGAAAATCCTCCAAAGCTGCCAGGTTTATTTGCAGTGTAGAAATAGATGGTTTACAGTTTCTAAGGTTTCCCCACATAGGAAACACCTAGAGCATAAGGTTATCCCCCTTTTCATTACATTATCCTGAGTCAGGGCAGCTTCCTTAGCTAGCAACCAAATAAAGCATGAGACTTTGTGTGGGATTCTACACTTCCATATTTGTTTCCAAGGCCAGATGGGACTCTGCTGGCTTGATGGAATTTTAGACATGTGCATTTGTAAATTTTAGTCGAGGGTCTATCGGAAACAACCTCTCTACCTCACACAAGGTAGTGGTAAGGACTTTGCAAACCCCACCCCCTCACCCCTTTGTGGGATCACACTGGGTATGTTGTTATTGGGAGCTCGATCGATGGATCTATTTGTTTGAAGAAGTATTGCAGATGAACAAGTCTTGCTTGACCATTAGTAGATAGGTGATGCACCATTGGATATCAAGATTACCCCTGAGGTTCTCATATTGGCATTTCTTGAATACAGCTTTCATTGTCACTAATGGCTTTTATAAGTGTGTTAATCGGATATGGTTAATATCTCAAGATAAAGTTGATTTGAGGTACTTGTTTTTGCAAGAGGTTTGGGGAAGCAGCTAACAATATTGCATTCAAACTTAAGCTGATCCTCTCTTTTCTCTTTTGCAGGTCATGGCAGATCCATCATTAAGCTTAAAGCAAAGGGATCTTATAAGTGATGCTGCTCGTGCACTTGACAAAGCAAAAATGATGCGTTTTGATGAGAAAAGTGGGAACTTCTACTGCACTGAGCTTGGTCGTATTGCAAGCCACTTTTATATCCAGTATACTAGTGTTGAAACTTACAATGAAATGTTGTCACGGCATATGAATGAAAGCGAGGTACTTTGTTTTGCTTGCCATTTCTTTCACTTAATGGATCATGCAATTTGCTTTGTTCAGTTATGATTTTGTCATTTTTTGGTTTGTGATCCTATGTTAGCAAATATGGACATGTTTAAAGGGTAAATGCTATCTACACCTTGTTCTAAGACCACTGCTTACTCTTGTTTGTATAACAATTTCTCTGTACTGGAGAACCATTACATCAACATATAGTTAATTTCTTGTATCTATTGTATTAAATGTGCTCCAAAAATTGGAATTAATGGTCTTCGAAGATAGAAAAGGAGCTGAATACGAAATCTGGACGTTATAATTTTCTTTGGAACTTTGTCATTCATATTGATAAATTCTTGGGGATATTGGAGTAATTTTGAGCCAGTTCTGTTTTGGAAACGATAAGGGAAATCATTCCCAAATTGATATGATAAAGCACAGAAATATTTGAGGAATTTATTGTTCAATTAAGATACAGAACGTTGTTGCTTGTCAGATAGACAATGATCCTCTGTATCATTTTATGTGACACTTCCCCTTTTTCTTTTTTGGTTGTTCACATATTTTGCGCATACTATTTACTAGTGTAAACCCATGCATCAGCACAATGTCCAACTTAAATTAGTTGCAGTATCACATCTGATGGTGTTATTTATGGAAGAAAATTCATAATAAACTTGAATAATTAGAGGAGATTTTGTTCGAGGGGCTATTAACCTTAAACGTAAGTGAAGTTCTTCTTAGTGTTCTAAACAGTAACCTGTCACCTGTAAATAGGACGGAAGCCATTGTTCATTTATCTCTATCTAAAGGATTGCTTTAGTAGTATGTGTATAACACCTATTGAATGAATTGCCAACTATTTCAGTTTTTCATCTTCTATTTTATATGGTCCTCTTTGTTAAGTTTTTTAATTGTGTGTCACAAAATATTTACTTTTCTTTTACTTTTAATGGGTTACCTCTCCTATGTGGTTTGCGAGCTATTGCATAGGAGCGGGGGTTTTACCTTGTGTGCAACCAAAGGGTAGCGGGTTTCCCTTGTCATAAAAAAAAATTACTTTTAATAGTCATGATTTCCATTCCTACGTGTACTAAGTTTTGCTGTCCATTGTTTATCATTGTGCTTTCTCTGACATCTATTTTTTAACTGGCTATTAGTTGATAAATATGGTAGCTCATTCTTCTGAATTCGAAAATATTGTTGTCCGAGACGAGGAACAAAATGAGCTTGAGATGTTGGCTCGCACATATTGTCCATTGGAAGTCAAGGGTGGTGCATCTAACAAACATGGAAAAGTTTCAATTCTTATTCAGGTATTGGATAACTCTTTGTCCATTAAATACTGTGTGGCTTCTTAACATATAGTGTTTTAACAGTGTTGATTGTATCTTGCAGCTGTACATCTCTCGAGGATCAATTGACACGTTTTCGCTGATCTCTGATGCTGCTTATATAAGTGCAAGCTTGGCTCGTATTATGCGAGCTCTTTTTGAGATTTGTCTGCGTAGAGGGTGGTGTGAGATGTCTTCTCTAATGTTAGACTATTGCAAGGCTGTGGATCGCAAAATATGGCCCCATCAACATCCTCTTAGACAGTTTGATAAGGACATTTCTTCAGAAGTTTGTTCACTATAAATAACTTCTGTTAAATAAAATTTTCAACTAGTTTATGCATGTTAACTAAGAACTGGTGTTTCAGTTATTGAGGAAACTTGAAGAAAGGGAGGCAGATTTGGATCATTTACACGAGATGCAAGAGAAAGATATTGGAGTTTTGATTCGTTATGGACCTGGAGGAAAGGTAGATTATTTTTTACAGGTTTTTGGTTCAAGGCTTATCCTGTGATTTTCAGTTAAAGAAATGTTTTTGAAATTCCAGGTTGTTAAGCAATGTCTCGGATATTTCCCATCAGTCCTGTTGACTGCTACAGTCAGTCCAATCACTAGAACGGTTCTGAAGGTGAGTACATTTCTGCACTTGCTTTTTCCCACTTGTTCTATCTGAAATTTATTCCCTTTGTACCAATTTAACTTCCAATTGTATTCACTTTACTAAAAGAAACTTCTCTGCCACGTTTTAGTTTTTGTCAATACCATATAAGCAATATGGTAACATTGTACCTAAGTAGTGTAAATTCTTCAATACTAAAAGAACTCCTACCTTTGGAGCCACTTCTACTTATGCAACTATACTATTAACACCTGCGGCCACTGGCGGGTCCAAGAAGAAAAACTCGCAATGAGATAGAGGAATCATCTATCATTTCCTTTTATTTTTATCAAATGCAAAGAGAGATATTGCCATGAAGCTCCTTTATTATAGGTGGATTTGGTTATAGCTCCACAGTTTGTTTGGAAGGATCGAATTCATGGCACTGCGTTGCGCTGGTGGATTCTGGTTGAGGTACAAACTTGTTCATTTATATTATGCTTTGATGTATATAGATGTTTATCAATTTGTGATACAGTCTAGAATCTTTCCTCTTAAATTGGCATGGTTATCAATATCTATCACTCTAGATTACGTTCTGTAGCTTTGAACATGCTTGTTTTTAACAGTATAACAATAATAATAATAATAATCAAATATCATATTGTGTATGGAATTTGGTCTATGCTCATCTGCGAGGTGTCTTACCTTGTTTACCTTTCTTTTTTATTGCATTGGTTTGACCTGTCTATTATTCAAGCTTTCTTCTTAGTTTTATTCATCTCCCCAGGAGTTTCAAATGTGGTTCAAATAAGTAACAGTCATGTCATGCTCCATTCCAGTTTAACAGTAACACATATAGTTGCAAGTTGCAACCCGAGTACAAAGGTGCTTTTGTTTGGATTTACTTGTCCAGAAAGGAGATCAGAGATCATTATGTGTGGGCTGTGGCAAGATGATCTTGTATTTGCATTACCTATTCTCCTCTTTGCTTTATCGTGGGGGTGATTGTTGAAAGTAGGTTGGCAAGAAGAAAGTCAGAAGCTTGTCAGGTTTGGTAATAGGAAGCCATGCTGAGCAGGATAGATCCACCATTATGGTATCTAAACCCAGTACTTCCAATGCAGAGTAAGAACCTTAAAAGGTTGAATCCATAGAGTATAACTCCTGGATCCACCTCTAATACCTAGGCAAGGGTCAGTGTCATAAAGATATCAATTTTAGTGGTAAAGAAAAAAATATACTCCCTCCGTTTCAAAAAGAGTGACCTGGTTTGACTTGACACGAAGTTTTAGAAAATAAAGAAGACTTTTGAATCTTGTGGTCCTAAATTAAAGTTATGTCAAATGTACTAAATTGCCCTTCAATTTGTGGCTTTAAACATGCCACGTGGAAAGCTGAAATTAAAATGTTACCAAAAAAGGAAAGAGGTCATTCTTTTTGAAACGGAGGGAGTATAAACTTTCTGGTGTTAAGTGGATGCCATGAGGAGATAATTGGTGGTCAAGGTTATTTGCAAAGTAACTTATGGGTAAGGAAGTGAACATAACTGTAGAAATAGAGGAATTACGTTTTGTTCCACAGCTTCATATTTTTCTTTTGAGAATTGGTAATTGTATCAATAAGAAGTACCAAGAAGGTGCAAGCAAAAGTAGTAGTGATCAAAAGCAAAAGTATGTTCTTAGAAGGATTCTATCACATTTACAGCTCCTCTTTTTCACTAGTAAAATTTTGTTTAAATAAAAAATAAAGCAAAAGTAAACAGGTCATTTCTCTTCTGAATAGAACTTTCTTTGTCTTCAAAGCCCTTTATGTTTCAGCACTTCAAAAGCTCAGTTGTGTCCATGGGCATGTACCATTTAAGTCCCACCATGTTGAAGAACAGTTCCCATAACTAAACAGTGATGTTGCAGTGTAAAAACAATTGCTATGCTCTCTGAACTTACCCACACAAAAAACATCTGGAGCACAATTGAGATCTTTGTCTTTGTAAGCTTTCCCATGTCAAGCATGGTTTATGGGACCCCAACAATGAGAAATACATCACCGTATATGGAGCATTAGTTTTCTGGATCTGTTTCCAAGGCCTAAATCCTGAAGTCGTCCTGAAATCAAACTACGATAGCAAGATGTTCACTGTAAACTGACCCTACATTCAGTTTTCCAAATAATCCTGTTCTGGCACTGTGACAAACCTTGGAAATTCTCCAAAATCAATAGTAATTTAGCAAGTCTACCCATTTCCCAGTCATTCAAGTTCCTTCTAAAGTTGAGGTTCCAATCATCGTTGCCTCTGTTGGACAACTATGGTTTACTGCCTAGTTATTGCTCATTAAGGTGTTTAATCGCACGGCCATCTTGCCTGCGACGCATCATTCATAAAAAGTTGTTCATTAAGGACACATGAAAGAGATCAGTGAATGGATTGATAAGGGTCTTAATCAAGGGAATAATGTTATAGTAAGACTGTTCTGGTGCTTGGTAGAGTGCAGAGATAAGAAGTAAGAGATGGAAGAAGAGGAGGAATGAAAAAGAAACATAAGAGTGAAGATTCATACATATTTTATATTTCTATGTATAATCCAGTCATCTGCTTAAACACAAGAGGATTCATGACTTCTAAAAACACAAAAAGATACTTATGATGTATTGATCAAAAAAGAGAACAAAACAAAGGATGCATATGATATAAGGGAAACTTTAATCAAAGCCAAGTCGGAAATTGTTTCTATCTGACAACTTTATGGGCTGTAGTCTGAGACATAGTGGGTGATTTTTAAGATTGCTTGCCGTCCAGCTAACAAACAACATGGCAATGGTTGCCTTAGAATTTCACCCTCCCCTTAAAATAGTTTTCAAACATTCACTGTAACTGTTTCCATCCCATCAAGTTGGCCCATGTAAGTCATGTTTTTTCCTTAATATGTCAAGTGTTTCAATTGGAACTCTTTTAGTTTCATTTTGCATGAAGGAAAGGATTTTTCAGTTCGAGCCATTTTGATCTTATGACTTGGCTAGAATATTGTTGTTGATTTTATACTAGCTGATTGTACTAATCATTTGTCTAATAACTGCCTTAGGATTCTGAGAATGACCACATTTACCATTCTGAGCTCTTCACCCTCACAAAGAAGATGGCTAGAGCGGATCCACAGAAACTGTCCTTTACGGTGCCAATCTTTGAGCCACATCCTCCACAGTACTACATTCGTGCTGTTTCTGACTCGTGGCTACAAGCAGACGCTTTGTACACAATAACTTTCCACAACCTTGCTCTTCCAGAGGTTGTTTTATTAACTTATATTTATCTCTATATTGTTGAATATCTGCAATATGTCCTAAAGTTTGAATTTTGTGTGTTGGTTTTCTCTGACTTGAATGAATGATTTTTCAGACCCAAACATCCCACACTGAGCTTCTAGATTTGAAACCCCTTCCTGTGACTGCACTCGGCAATGGAACTTTTGAGGCCTTGTATAAATTTTCACACTTCAATCCTATACAAACACAGGTGGATATCTCATTTTCTTATTTCCTTAATTCGATTAATTGTCTGTTTCATTAGTCAATATCAGCAATAGCTTAAATCAAATCAATTTTGGCAGGCTTTTCATGTGCTGTATCACACGGACAGAAATGTCCTTTTAGGAGCTCCGACTGGAAGTGGGAAGACAATATCAGCTGAGCTTGCTATGCTCCATTTATTCAAAACACAGCCCGATATGAAGGTACTTTGTTGCAATTAGTTTTGCTAAATGCTTCCACATGCATAATCACTTGTTTTTATCAGTTTTTATGTGTCGATATAATGAGGAGTGGTCTCTGATCCCTTACTTTCTTTTGGTGCACCCATGTAGTACCTCTGTTTATAGATGATTGGGTGTCTTTCGGAGAGAATAATATACTATAGGTCTTTTCTTTTGGGGTACACCACTTGGATACAACCATGTTGGCCTTGTTATTATTAATGAAATACTTTACCTGATAATAAAAAACACTTTATAAAACTTACCTTTTTAAGTCTTGGTAGCACATTCTTATCAAACAATACACCAGATGCGAGCCTCCATTTAATCCACTATCAACCGTTTCCTTGGATTATTGACCCAAGGTACTTGAAACTTCCTCTCTTAGGGATGACTTGAGTATCTATCCTCAGTTCCACATCTGCCTCGTGAGTTACGTCACTGAACTTGCATTCCAAGTACTTTGTCTTAGTCCTGCTCAACCTGATCCCTTCAGATCCTTTAGATTTTTGGTTGTCTCCAAACCTCTAGCCTATTGTTAACTCCATTAACTCCGCTGCGTGGTTAGCCTATCAATACTATGTCATCTGCAAATCACATACACAGTGATACCTCCCCTTGAATATGCCGCATCACTTCATCCATTTCCAAGGCAAATAAGAACTGGTTAAGAGGATTCCTTGATAAAAGAAAAATCATTTACCTGATCAAAAAAATAAATTGTTGCGAAACTGTAATTGCTAATGATCTTTCAATGATTTTCTATATGCAGGTTATCTATATAGCACCTTTAAAGGCTATTGTTCGGGAGAGAATGACGGACTGGAGAAAGCGTCTTGTTTCCCAACTTGGAAAGAAGATGGTGTGTGAAATTTCTTTTGTTTGGGCATTATTCTTATGCACTCACATGTGATATCACTGCTAACTCAATTATCTTCTGCAGGTTGAAATGACTGGTGACTACACGCCGGATCTAAAGGCTCTCTTGTCAGCAGACATCATAATCTCCACTCCCGAAAAGTGGGATGGTATCAGTCGCAATTGGCACAGTCGAAGCTATGTCACTAAGGTGCAATATCTCATTCGTTTTTATTCCTTCTTTTTTTTAGCTATTGGTACTTAATATCAAAATTATAATATGAACATTCTGTTCATGAATGCTCTCTTAACCACAATCAAATGTTCAAACCTACATCTATAGGTTGGGCTTATGATTTTGGATGAGATTCATTTACTTGGAGCTGATCGAGGACCCATACTTGAGGTACACAGTTGTCACTGAATGTCTCACATTCTCCTCCCTTGCATGGTCCTTGGTTTATTGATTATATTGTAATCTCTTGATTATGTCTAATGCTAGATTTTCTGGTTCTAGGTTATTGTCTCAAGGATGAGATATATATCTTCTCAAACAGAGCGGCCAGTTCGGTTTGTTGGCCTGTCAACAGCATTAGCAAATGCACAGTATGTGTTTCATTGTATCTATATTTCTTGCTAGTCTTGTGTGCAAAATGCTAGTTGGTTTTGTGGAGTTTTTTCTCTGTAGATTGTTTTGGATACTACCTTTTATATTGGTAACTTTTAAATGAAATTCTTACATTTGTCCTTGAACCCAGTAATTTGGCTGATTGGTTGGGTGTCGATGAAACTGGCCTCTTCAATTTCAAGCCAAGTGTGAGGCCTGTTCCTCTTGAAGTTCATATTCAGGCAAGTGAAGCTGTTGATTATGAGCTACCCAAGTGCCATCATCATCGAAGCAGACTGAAGTATATTTACCTACAGTATCATGCTTTAATCTTGATTTATAAATCATTCCTTTTAACAGGGATATCCTGGGAAGTTTTACTGCCCGAGGATGAATAGTATGAACAAGCCCACATATGCTGCTATATGTACACATTCACCAACAAAACCAGTTCTAATCTTTGTCTCCTCTCGTCGCCAAACAAGGCTTACAGCACTGGACCTTATTCAGGTGAGGCAAAAATTCAAACTGTATCGATCAAAATATTTCTATCGCGTAGCGATGGTAACTAATCTGTCATGTTTTTTTTCTGATCTTGAAGTTTGCGGCTTCAGATGAGCACCCAAGGCAGTTCATAAGCATGCCAGAAGATTCACTTCAGATGGTTCTTTCTCAAGTCACAGACCAGAACTTGAAGCACACCTTACAATTTGGAATTGGATTACACCATGCCGGGCTGAATGATAAAGACAGATCATTGGTTGAGGAACTGTTTGCAAACAACAAAATCCAGGCAACTATGTCATCCTGAAATTTGTATATCTGTAGGAGTAATAATATGATGAAATTGGAAATTATATTTGAGTCATTTTGGCTGCATCTTTTTAGGTGTTGGTTTGTACAAGTACGTTAGCGTGGGGTGTAAACCTTCCTGCACATTTGGTTGTTATTAAGGTATGTCGTTTTATCCTCCTTCGAGAATTAGGTCAAAGACTGGAATGTTATAATATCATCTCCCACTGGAAGGCACTAATACCATGGGCTAATTGTCATCTTTGTTTGTTACATCACACTCTTAATGTATAACTGGATCACATGATATTTTACTGGTTTAACTTTGGTTTAATCCATTTTTTACTAACAAATTGAGTCCCTTAGATGTTATTATTTGTAACTAAAGTTTTGAAGATTATTTGAAGTTCCTAGATACCTTTTCCTTTTATTATTTATGTTTGGAAAATACTCCAAAAAATCGATCTTTCCCCCAAATCTTCTTCAAGCTAGCACTTTCCTTTCCTTCTCTTTAGAGTGAGGTCATTAAAACATAAGTGGTATCACTCTGGTTCATGCAAAATATTTTGGGTTTTCTTTTTGTGAAGTTCTTCTATTTGTCATCTTGTTGCTGTAGGTAAATTATTAAGTCTTCTTTTCTCTCAAAATAATATATTAAATACATATATTTCTTTGCCTTGCATTCATTCGATGAGTTTAATCTGCTCATCATAACAGATACCGTGTCCTTCTTGATGACTGTCAAAATTCATCACCTCAGGATACGCACCATCTTTGGTGTTTAAAATATATAGATCCTTCTGCAGGGAACAGAGTTTTATGATGGGAAGGCAAAAAGATATGTTGATTTCCCAATCACTGATATATTACAAATGATGGGTCGAGCTGGTCGTCCACAATATGATCAACACGGGAAAGCTGTTATTCTTGTTCATGAACCCAAAAAGAGCTTTTATAAAAAGGTTATCTATAATTCTTTTCTTTGAACATGACTGTACTGTTGCTTTTCCTTCTTTTTTTTTTGATAAGGTAACTTTGTATTCACACCAAAAAAAAACTCATCAAGTAACAACTGATGAGGTGGGATTTACAACCCCATAGGGCATCCTGATAACCAAAAACCCAAAAAAGAACTTTACAATTGTCCTATGAAGTCCACTAGACTTACTACCTCCCCCACCATATCCTGTTTACACCAAAAATACAGCAAACTCAGACATCAATATCTTCTGAATGCTGCTAGCTTGCCCGTCATGGGATCTTTCATTCCTTTCCTTCCAAAGTGTCCACCAGATGCAAGCTGGAATATATTTCCACCCGTCCTCTTTTGATCTGCTTCTTCTGCTCATTCCTTCCCAGTGTTTCAGCATGTCTAAAGGAGTTTCTGGCATTACCCAGCTAACTCCAAATATACATAAGAACATGTGCCACAGATTTACAGTTGTTTTGCAATGTAGGAATAAGTGGCTGTTAATCTCTGCCTCTTTATCACACATATAACACCTTGAGCAAATCTGTATACCTCTTCTCTATAACCTTTCGTGAGTTAAACATGCTTTTCTGATCACCAGCCATGAGAAACATGACACCTTTAGTGGAATTTTGATCTTCCAGATTAGCTTCCATGGCTACTCCATTCTCATTCTCCGCTTATGATTCATATTCCAGTAGCAGGATTTCACTGTGAAACTCCCTTTGTTGTGCAACTTCCATATTGGACTGTCAGGTCCTTCTGTGACACTTGGGAATGGGTTCAGCACCTGCAACAACCCAGCTACTCTACTAATCTCCCAGTCCATACCTGTGCCACTGTAGCCATCTGTTGTAGACTTAAAATAAATAGATCTGGGAATAAGGTTTTCAAGTCCCTATCCCCTATCCAAATCTCATTCCAAAAATCAGTTTTAAACTCATCTCCAATTTTGAATGATATATTGGAGGCGAAAGAAGGCCATAGTCTTCTGATAGTTTTCCAAACAGAGCACCCACCCAAAAACACTTGTTACCTCATCAGTGATCCAATTATTTTGAAGACCATATTTACGTGAGATGAATCTTCTCCATAATGCCAAATCTTTAATACAGAACCTCCAAAGCCACTTTTTCAATACAAGTTTTGATCCAGTTTGTCCATTTGTTCCCAAAGCCCATATCTCTCAGAATTTTTAGAAGGAATGACCAGTTGACATGGTCATAGGCCTTTTCAATATCAAGTTTACATAGGACTCCAACTAGATTCTGCTTCACCCTACTATCCACCAATTCATTGGCCAATAATGCTGCATCCATGATCTGTTTTCCTTTCAAGAATGCCATTTGGTGTTCATCTACCAATTCCCCCATGACAGTCTTCATTCTTTCTGTAAGGAGCTTGGCTATGATTTTGTATACTCCACCAATCAGACTTATTGGTCTGAAGTCCTTCAATTCTTCTGCTCCATATTTCTTGGGAATTAGTGCTATAAAAGTGGCATTGAAAGATTTCTCAAACATTTCATTCTGATGAAAATTTTGGATTGTTTGCATCAAATCATCTTTCAAGGTTGCCCAACAAACTTTGAAGAAACTCATGGTGTAGCCATCAGGCCCCGGGGCCTTATCCCCATCACATTGTTTGATAATATTTAGCACTTCTTCAGTGAAAGTCCTTTCTAGCCAATCTTGTTCCTCCTGGGAGATTCTTGGACAGTTAACATACTCAAAAGAGGGCCTCCACATCTCAGATTCAGTATAGAGTTTCCTGTAGAACTCAATCATATTAACCTTGATAGCTTCTCGATCTTTAACTTCCTCCCCGTTGATTATCAATCTATCAATGTTAATGTATCGCTTGTGGGATGTTGCCATTCTCTGGAAAAACCTAGTGTTATTATCCCCTTGTTTTAGCCAGAGAACACGGGACTTTTGCCTCCATCTAGATTCTTCATTTTTTGCCAAATCCTCCAACTCCACCAGAACTGCTTCCCTCACCAGTAGTTCATCCTCAGATAAAGTTCTAGTGTTTTGAGCTAGATCAATATCAGCTAATTCTTTGAGAAGACTATCTTTCCTGTTGCATAACTCCCCACACACTGATTTGCTCCAATCTTTGAGTTTTTGCTTCAACATTTTTAGCTTCACACTGAGCTTGTAGTCATGGCAGCCCTCCACTTCAAATTCGTTCCACCAACTATGGACAAGCCCCTCAAAACCATCAACATTGAGCCACCAGTTCTCAAACTTGAAGTATGACTTCATGTGGTCCCAGTCTCCACATTGCAACATGATAGGGCAGTGGTCAGAAGTCACTTTGTTGCTTTTCCTTTATTTCAATTATTTAAGTAACTAGTCTATTCCATTTTATTATTCAACATATATGCTTTCTTTTTGCAGTTTCTATATGAACCATTCCCAGTTGAAAGTAGCCTGAGAGAGCAACTGCATGACCACATCAACGCTGAGATTGTTACTGGAACAATATCTCATAAAGAGGATGCTGTGCATTATCTCACTTGGACTTACTTGTTTCGTAGATTGGTATGGTTTTGTGATCCTATGGCAGACAATTTATTCTGTTGCTCCAAATTTTCAATCTTGCATTACCGATCAAGAAAAAAATTCAATCTTGCACCAATGGCAATGCTAAGTTAGGAACCACCATCATTATATTAAGACTGCTTGATGCATGTTTTTCTTTCAGCAAGTAATCATCAGTAATAAGTAGGTTACTTGGTTGCCGATTGATATGGGTTTCTCATTTAAGGTAAATATATTAATATGAAATTTCTAAAGAAGATGTAGGTAACTAAGTTGTGTCTCCTACAGTGAAGAACCATATAAATGGAAATCCAGTTAAGGAAATGAGTCTTTTATAATGAGGTAGACTTAAGGTAACACGAGAGATTTAAGAGTTGATTAATTTAACTTGCAAAAAGAAAAGTTAAGGGAGGCCACAATAGTGCAACCTTGTTGCGATTTTATCTTGCTTATGTTGTCTATTTCGGAAGCCTCAAGTTTTATTTTCTAAATTAGCATTACCAACATGTGACAACTGAAATTGGAAAAAGAAAGTGGTGGGTAAAGGGCTAATTTCAGCTGTATCAAGCATCAGTAGTTGTCTGATTAATATCTACTTGGTGACCTTCATAGTAAAAGGATTTGTTTCAGACTGTGGTGGACTCTAAAATCTATATTATTGTAATCAACAAGCAGACAAAGGAAACACACTTCAAGCAGCAGCTATAGTTGCACGAGAAAATATGTGGCTGTTTGATGTGCTTTTACAAGCTTACTGCTGCTAGATGCCATCAAAGCATTTGCTACGAAAGAAAAGTTAGGAGAAAGTGAGGTCTACCCCACGTAGCCAAGTCTTGTCAAAGCGCAAGTTGAAATAGCTCTTGCCAGCTCTAACCAGACCCTAAGGGATAGGAATAGCTAATCCACAAATTCTATGTAGTAATTATCTAACTTGATTGACCTTGTGTTTTGGGTTGCGGAAAAAAATTATGTATTTATTTAACATAAGATTATTTTGGATTCAAAATGAGAGAGATTTAAAGCAATAACGATCATCATTGAGTGGTAAAACAATGGTTTGCTTATGCTATTCATTGTGTCCTTCCGCCTCAACAAATGCAGTGCCAACTGTAGGTGTTGATGTTGCATGTGTAGCATTTTCCACCTTGTGCGAAAGAACAAGAGAAAAGTTACATTTCTGTGTACTGCCTGTATAGATGCCTTTTATATAGTGAATAATTGACTTGATCTATGGGTTAGTCACAATAGGGAATAATTGGTTATTCCGTGGTTCAAAAGCAATTCTTGCCCTAGTGACAAGGTCCCTCCACCTCCTATCATTAGATATGTGGTTCAGGACACTCGGAGGGAAAAGTAGGAGAGCACTGTTTCCCCTGGGAAGGGGAAGCATTGAGGTAAAAAAAGGATGTTACCAAATTAAAAAAAAAAAAAGATAAAGGAAGAGATGATATGTCACCTAAATGAAAAGAATGAGAAGAAAGTCCATTTTCACCTCAATCTACTAATGCATTTCTGTGGATTGACAATGTTATCAAAGAAAATCTTTTATGTTTGAAGAATTACCAAAAATAGTGTACTGTTTTTTCGCTGTTAGTTATTATGTTTGTTAATCATAGAAGCTTTTTTCTGGCAGATGGTTAACCCAGCTTACTATGGCCTAGAGCATGCAGAACCTGGGATTCTAAATTCTTATCTGTCTAGGTAAAATGAAAGCACTACATACTCTTGAAATAGCTTTTCTTGAATATTTCTGTGTGCGCTGACGTTATTTATAAACAGCTTGGTGCAAAGTACATTTGAGGATCTAGAAGACAGTGGATGCATCAAGATTACTGAGGACAGTGTTGAACCACTGATGTTGGGCTCAATAGCATCTCAGTATTATCTGAAGTACACCACTGTATCAATGTTTGGCTCAAAAATAGGATCTGATACATCACTTGAGGTTTGTAGAACACCTAACATGGATGTCCAATCCTTATTTCTCTATTTCAAATGTTTTTAAATTATATTTCTTGGCATTACTTCCTGTTTATCTTTCACCCCAGGTTTTCCTTCAAATACTGTCTGGTGCTTCTGAATACGATGAGCTCCCGGTGAGGCATAATGAGGTAATTTTTTTAGCTAGGCAATATATATATTTGAAGACAGTTGTTGCTGAACAATGGTTTGTTGGTTTTCAACTCACTTAATTTCTTTACTTTTTTCCCTTGGTGTATGTTACTTGCTAGTTCAAACAAGTAAACTAAGAACATTGATGTCCTGGCATTACACCAATTGTTGCAGACACTTCTGAATTATTTGGTCTGCAAATCTAAATTAGTATGTATATTCCGTTAAGAAATTGCCTGTGGATTTGAAACTATCAAACTATGCATCAACTACTTCTTTATTTGTATGTTGTACACATCATCTGCTTGTTGATCACCTATTCCAGGAAAACTACAATGAAAAATTAGCTGAGAAAGTTCCATATGCTGTCGACCACAATCGCCTGGATGATCCTCATGTGAAAGCAAATCTGCTCTTTCAGGTATGGGTTTTGGCTTTGTCTGCTAGATTCTGTTTAACGTCAATATATCTTTCAGGGACCAACCGCAGCCTTTGTAACCTGGGGATGATG
>JAJOOH010073415.1:0-28563 GCA_029582605.1 Solanum gracilifrons | reverse complement strand
ATATATGAATACTTAAACACATACTTATTTACCTTGTTTTCCTTTCTTAAATATAAGACAAGCTTAAATGCTTTCTTAAATTGTTGTAGTCACACTTGTGCATTGAAAAGGATAGGCTAGGAAAACTACTTCGACCCTGTATGTGATCCTCTAAAGAAAATCGATTAGTTACAACAAGATTCAATCCCTTATTCAAGGTATGTTAAGGCAAAAAATTTTCTTTTTCATATTGCGTGAATCTTGAAAATTACAAATTGTCGAATGAGTCATTTCTACTATTTTGTTGCTAGGGAGACCCTTTGCGAAGGGCATTGGGATGTCAATTGATTGTATTCTTTAGCTTCATCGTATTTTCGTCACACTTATAATTAATAGTGTGAAGCTTTTTTTGATGGTTAAGGTTAATTTCCCATCGAGTTTCATATTCCTTATGTCTATTAGTTATATGTTCACCTATGGTAAGGCTGAAATGCTCGAGAATTAGTATGTTTTTTTTAAGGAAGTTGTTAAGGAATTCTTTCTTGTTAGAAGCTTTTATGAAAATGTTATTTGAAAACCATACCAACACTAAATCTTTTACTCTATTCTTTGTACTCGTCACATAATCTTGTTTAAAAAAAGGACCATACTACTACCAAATTGGAGTCGTTCATAAATCAAGTCAAGTTTGCCAGTCTTCTTTTGAATTCCTAAATGACTAATTTTCTAAGTTGAAGTCGAGTTAAGAGTTTCAAGTCTATTATGAATTTTGTAGGCCTAATTTGTCGTATGGAAGCTAAGTAAAGTCATGAGTAGATTCTTACATCACTTTGTGAACATCTTCCAATTTAAATCCCTTTCTAAAGTCGAATCAAGTGTTCAAGCTTATTCTAACAGCATATGAGGTTTCATGACACATTTATAGGTTGTACATAAATGACTACGAGAATATGAGTATTTTGTAAGCCAAGATTGGCTAAGTTCTTTTATGGCCTATTATGTGCATTCAAAGTTCATATCATGGCATGCTATGCGTTCTACTGCCGAGCTATAATCGGGAGGTATGGGGCCTATTGCCTATATTTATATGTATGATACACATATGGCCACAAATTGGCGAATATGATGTCAGTTCGCTACCGGAAGGCACCACCATTGCTAGCATTTGGTTGGGTATGTCATGCATTTGCATTTATATATATGTATTCACGACATATGAGTACACGAGCATACCATGCATATTTATTTTTTTATGAGGTTAAATGTTGGCCATGGAGGCTAACAGAGTTTTAGTTTCAGGTGGTATCTTTATTACCCTTTTACAACAATTATTTGTGATTCTACTTTTCGCCTTACATACCAGTACATTTCATTCGTACTGACGTCCCATTGTATGGGGACGCTAAATTTCATGATACGGGTTAAGAAAGAGGTCCCTATCACCCTTCACAATAGGTGTGTTGTCTCAGCTTAGGGTTGGTAAGCTTCATTCTTCCTAGAGCTGGTGGCTATTGTCTATAGATTTTGCATACTTAAGGTTGTAAATGATTGTTGGTGTTTTTGGGGACTTTTTCCAGGCAGTTGAGTTGTAGTATTCTTAAAGACTTGTGGACATATTCTATTAGGTCTTTTCAGCTTTTCGTTGTAGCTTTGTCGGCTTGTTATATACATGATTTCGACTGCAACCTTGTCAGCTTGCTAGTCCTTTCACTGTGTTCCTGATGATGTTGTGACCTTATCAGTCCAGTTGTCTTGTTCACTATGTTATTCTAAGAGCCTTGCTGGCCCTCGTATCATTTTCTTTATGTCTCAGTGGTTCACTCGGTTAAGTGAGGCACTAGGTGCCTGTCACGCCTCTTCTAGTTTGGGGTGTGACATTACTCAAGTGATAAATGGGTTAAAAATAGAATTTTTAACATTTGAACTCAAAGTAAATACTCAACTCAAACTGTCTGCAAAATACGCAATAAAATAAGTATATAATAATTTGCAAAAATATCTCAAGGGATAAGTAAATATTGAAAGACAACTATATCTATCTATGAAGCCTCTACTATTAAAGAAGGGTGTAGGGATAAGACCACGACATCTCAAAACTACTAACTAGAAAGTAAATGTAAGGAGGCTCACCAAGAGCTAGTTGAAGTGCATAGTGATCTCAACGAAACGTCAGTTGATGGTTCCAAACACGTGTATTTGCATCATAAAAAGATGCAGGTAGAATTACATCAGCACATTGAATGTACGAGTATGTAATATAGCCGAAGCGAAATAACTTAATGAAAGGACTGCAATTGATAAAATATACTCAAGTTGAATATAATGAAATACATGAATTAAATCATTTAAGCTTTACAAAATACTTACTCATCTCTGAACTCAACATAATAAATGATATATCAAAATACACTTTAACTCTAATTGAGAGATTCCCTAATTGACAACCATCACTATGAGCTACGTGATGATACAATGTCTCGTCCACGCTAACAGAACTGTCATGTACCTTGTTGGGATATAGCACACCTCAATAAAGTGGATCCACTAAGCAACAAGGATTCATCTAAAAAGTATGATCATTTACCCATATTGGCAAACATGATTTATGAGGATTTTGAGTTTTCTGAACTCATCCCTATATCGGTGCTCAATGCTACTCCCAATAATGTATTCATGCTCAAATGTATAAAACATACTCTTTCTCTGATTTGAGGTAATTACTCAAAATAACCTCTTAAAAAAGGTAACTGCTCTGAAATATCTCTGAACTCATTTAGAAATCAAAGTTTCTATTTTCTCAATGTAAAAACCGATACCTTTGGAAATACTTACTTCCCTTATACTCTTACTCAATTCATATTTGAAAACTTTTTCTCAAAACTATATCAAAAATCATATTGTGATATGATCATTAATAACTCGGAAAGTCATATTGCATAAACATTGATGGCATATCTAGATACCACACTGCTTAAACATTGATGACATTCTCAATTGTCCTACTAATCATGTTTTAAAGCCTTTCTCAAAACTATATCAAAAATCATATTGTGATATGATCATTGATGACTCGGGAAGTCATACTGCATAAACATTGATGACATAGCTAGATACTATACTACTTAAACATTGATGACATACTCGACTGTCATACTAATCATGTTTTAAAACTCTTTCTCAGAACTCATCTTTGTTTTCTCAGAAAATTAATTTAAGACAAAAATGTTTACTTTAAAAGATTCTCAATAAGAACTTAATGAAATACTCAAAGATAGGGTTCATGCTGAAGAATAAACATGAACAATCAACTCAATAATCTCAATGCACAATATATATCAATTCAATAATTAGGAATAAAAGTTAAAGAATCAGGAACTTAAGAACTCAACATCAACTCATCTTAAAAATATTCAAATCTAAGGATAGAACCCTAGATTACTCTTTTACTAATTTGAAAGTATATGTAGGGCGTGAGGATGAACTAGCTTAGTCCAACACTAAGATAGCCTTACATACCTGGAAGAACAAAGCTCTTGAAGAGGTTTGAAGAAAAACTTGATTGGAAGACTTGAAACCCTAACTTTTGACTTTCTTTTGATTTTCTCAAAGATGAAGGGTTGAGAAAAACCTTAGATTGAAAACCTTAGGATTCTTAAAGAGAATCTTGAACTTGGAGCCTTTAGATCTTGAGAAATTGGAGAAATCCATTTCTTGGAGTTCTTGATCTTTATAAGAAAAAGAATTGAGGGTTTTGAGAGTTGTTATACGTATAATTATATTATTAGGTTGTAAGACGGACTTTGAGAAGTTGATTTACGGTAAAAAGTCAATAATACCCTTCTAGGAAATAAGAAAATCATAAATATAAAAGAAAACGTCCTTTTAATGAATTCTATCGGTCAAATTGGCGATCTGGAGGTCTTCTTGCCAAAAATACCCGATGGATTTCCCATTGGGACTTTAGATCACCAAATAGACAGAAGCTTAAGGTTTTCAGGATAATTCGGCGAGCTAATTCAGCGATTCGTCAACCCATTCGGTGGATCGCTGATTGAGCAGGTAAGTTCACCTAATTTTCCAGCTCGGTATGTTCCAGTAAAACAACCATAACATTTTACTCCGAATTCGGAATAAGGAAAACTCAATGGCATTGGAAAAAAGACTCATAGACCTTTAATGATAGGCCGTAAGCTACCTAATTCATTATATGCTGAGAGATAAGAGTGTTTGAAGTTGACCTTTATATGAATTCATGCGAGAACTTAACTAATAGGGACATGTGACACAATCTTATCCGTCAATATTATATTTAATAAATATCGGATCGGTGGATAAGATTATGACACGTGTATGTCCGTTAGTATAAATGGTATATATGCTTCAGTTTTTGGATGACAGGGGCACCAATTCCCCAAAAGTATGACTGATGGTATCTACATATCATTTACGATAGTTCGGGGATATATTTGTCATTTTTTCCTAAAATAATTTTAAAAACCAGTAACCTAATAACTCAATAGTATTTTTCTAGATTAAATTGATTTATGCACACTTTTAATCGAAACATGAAAAATGTGACATAAATTGTCACGTAGATGGACAATACAATTATGTGTGAAAGAAATTGTTTTCAAATATACCACGAAATACTGTAATAGAGTAATAAATACACATTCATTATTTAAAGAACAGTGTGAGTTTTCAATTTTTCACTATGGAGTATTCTAGAGACACATCATAATTAATTGAACCCCATCGTGAAATACCAACATCACATGAAAAACATATAGTCCATTAAAAGCGTTAATTATTAGTTTTGATTATAAAATTATTTATTCAAAACGCGAATTAAAGTTCGTCAAATCCTATGGAGTATTCATCATTTAATGAACAGTGTCAGTTTTCAATCTTTGACTATGGAGCATTCTGGAAACTCATCGTAATTAATTGAGCCCCAGCGCGAAATACCAACATCACATGAAAAACGCATAGTCCATTAAAAACGTTAATTATTAGTTTTGATTATAAAATTGTTCGTCAAATCCTATGGAGTATTCATCATTTAATGAACAGTGTCGGTTTTCAATCTTTGACTATGGAGCATTCTGGAAACTCATCGTAATTAATTGAGCCCCAGTGCGAAATATCAACATCACATGAAAAACACATAGTCCATTAAAAGCGTTAATTATTGGCTTTGATTAAAAAATTGCTTATTCAAAACGCGAATTAAAGTTCGTCAAATCCTATGGAGTATTCATTAACTAATGAACAGGGTCAGTTTTCAATCTTTGACTATGGAGCATTTTGGACACTCATCGTAATTAATCGAGCCCCATCTCGAAATACCAACATTACATGAAAAATGCATAGTCCATTAAAAGTGTTAATTATTAGTTTTGATTATAAAATTGCTTATTCATGACGCGAATTAAAGTTAGTCAAATTCTAATACGAGTATCATATGAAAAACTATGGCCCACACTCACACATAGAGTGTAACTCCTTTTTTTTCTCTCTATATATAGAGAGATCACCTCTTAACCCTACCATCCCAAAATCCCCAAATCACTATCTTAGCTTTTTGATCATCTCGATCATGTCGTTCTCCGCCATTGTCATCCCACCACCTCCAATGTTCGCCGCCGTGAAAAAACCTGTTTTCATCCGTTCTGTTTGGGCGAACAATCTGGAGTCTGAGTTTTCGTTGATCCGTAGCTTGGTCGACCGTTTTCCTTTTGTTTCAATGGATACAGAGTTCCCTGGTGTGATATACCGGTCGGACATACGTGCTAAGAACCCGATTGAGCTCTACAACAATCTGAAATTGAATGTTGATGCTCTTAAGCTGATTCAGGTAGGTATCACTCTGACTGATGTTTACGGTAACCTGCCGGACTTTGGCTGTGGTTTTGGTTTCATCTGGGAGTTCAACTTCCGTGATTTTGATGTGTTGCATGATGATCATGCACCGGATTCCATTGAGTTGCTCCGTGATCACGGGTTGGACTTTAAGAAGACGCATGCTCGTGGTGCTGATACCACCAGGTTTGCTGAATTGATGTTGTCCTCTGGGCTGCTCTGCAATGATGCTGTTTCTTATGTGACTTTTCACAGTGCTTATGATTTTGGCTACCTGATTAAGGTTCTTACTGGCTGTAAGCTGCCAGGTGTGCTGACAGAGTTTCTGAAGTTGCTGAAGGTCTTTTTTGGTGAAAAGGTTTATGATGTGAAGTATATGATGATGTTTTTCCCGTACCTTCATGGAGGACTGGACCGGGTTGCAGAAACTCTCATGCTGAATCGCTTGGTTGGGAATAGCCATCAGGCTGGCTCAGATAGCTTGCTGACTTGGCATGTGTTTCAAAAGGTGAAGCAGGTCTACTTAGAGGACAATGAGGCTCGCACCGAGAAGTTTGGCGGTATTCTCTTTGGGTTAGAGGTTCTTTCTCCCTAGATGTAGTGTTCTAATTTCAGAAGTTCTGTACAATCCTTTTACTTAATTGAAAGGAGTTTTAGTTTGGTTAATTTTATGTCCCTAAACTTATAAGTCTGCATGACTATAACTCAATAAAAAACATAAGGGTGGTCATGAAACTTTTGAGTACTGGTTGTTCACCTGTTAAACCCAACTTTACTTTTCAACCTAGAAGGTGTTGTTTATTTGGATCAGTAAGGTAAATTTGGAAACTTTACATGTTAAATCAACACTAAAATTAATTAGTCCTAGACTACTTCATTCATTGAATACAAAGAGTGGGATCATCAGATTTCTGGTTTAGTGGGTTTAAAGCCACAACGAGAATCTGAGTTTGATTCCCCATAATTACATCGTAGGCTGTTTCCTTATTTCAATTTTTTTTGTGTTTCCTACATGGAATTAAAAATAAGAACATCCTTGTGGTTCGGCTAAAAATTCAGAGAAGAAACTTGCATATCAAAAATGTTGGTGTTTAGTGCTAGACTGTATTGATAGGTCAATGTTTCGTAAATATTCAAGATTGGAGTAGAAGGATGTGTATAATTTTGACAGTCATAGTGAGTGATTTGTTACTATTTGTCTTGAGATGAGCTATTGAATACTAGATAAGAGTCTGCTTAAGTAAACCTTGTTGTGATGGCTGTTCAGAATTCACGTCAAACATGATGATACAGTTATAAATCGTGGTAATTTATGCTGTGTATCCAATTTCTTCAACCTGAATATATGGTTTAATTGCATCAACAAGATAAATTGGAGAACATTAGATGTTGATTAGAGCTATGAATTTATTAGTCCTATATGAGTTCACTTAGTGGTACAAAGAGTAGAATTAGCGAATTTGTGAAATTTAGTTTGTGTACAAGATTTGTGTTTCTTGTGAGGACTTAATGTTCATGCTTAGCCAAATGAAATGGAGAGAATTAGCTGAAATTTGAAATGTGAATGTTCAACGAGATGAGCTGTGTTGTAAGATTAGAGTTTTTGACTCTTGATGGTTTGGAAGTATTAGCTGTGATATCTTGACAATAATGGGTCGGTTACAGTGGTTTGTCTTTAAGTAAGTAGTTGATTATAGAAAATCATCTCTTGAATATTGTTTGTTGCAGAAGTGGTTCAAAATTCATTTAAAAGCATCATTTAAAGTTGTGATGCAGTTGAGCTGGTTCAGGTAGTTTGGAAGTAAATGATGTTGACTTAGTTGGTGAAAGTTCTTTTGTAACAGATGAGTTTTTGTAGTTAATTTTTTTGGTGATCGAGAAATTGGTTTAGAGTAGTGTTTGGAAGCGAGAATCAAAGAAAAGTGAGAAATGAAAAAAAAGCGACAATGGTTCACTTCACCGAAGTGTGAAGTGAAACACACTTTTTTCAAATAAAGCACTATTTGGTATAAAAATAAAAAATATTAAATATGCATAGATAAATGATTAAGAACTCAAACTCGTCGGGGTTGCCTAGTGGTTTGGGATTGAGACTTCCATATTGGAGGTCTCATGTTCGAAACCCCTTGCCAGCAAAAGCAAGGGGTTTGACTTTTGGGTCAAGCTCGTCGCACCAGGCTTGCCTAGTGCTGGTTACCTCTCTGGTGTGGTTTGCGAGCTATTACATAGGAGCGGGGGTTTTAGCGCACCCTAAGGGTAGCGGTGGTGGGTTTCCCTTGTCATAAAAAAATGATCAAGAGCTCACCCAAAGGGTAGCGGCGGCAGGTTTCCTTTGTCATAAAAAAATGATCAAGAACTCAATAGACGTAACATATTTAACAAAACTTTCAATTCTTAGATAAAATAAAAAAGTAAATAATAGATACTAGAAATAGATATTGAATAAGAAAATACAACTTGCTACAAGCAAAAATAGAACAATGACTAGAACTCAATAGACCTCTAACATATTAGGCAAAACTTTCAATTCTTAGATAAGAAAGTAAATAATAGATACTAGAAGTAGATATTGAATAAGAAAATACAACTTGCTACAAGCAAAAACAGAACAATGACTCTCACAAAACAGAGCAACAAAACAAAAATAGAGCATACGCAATAGCATTACAAATAGAGGAATCTTGAATTAGAAAAAATAACAAGAGAGTTGTTAGAATAGAAATAGGAATAGCAATAGAAATAGGAATAGTATTTAGTTTCCTACTTGGTAAAGGATTGTATTGTAGTTCTATAAATAGGGTCTATATGTAACAATGTAGATACAACAATTCAATAATATTCTTTTCCAATATTTCTCACATGGTATAAGAGCCTTAATGATCTTGGTAAACAATCGAAGAGCTTTTGCTGGCGGCGGACGGCTATTACCCATATATGTTGCCCGTCTGGCCAACAATTATGTTAGCAAAAGTTGTAGCACCGTGCCATCTTCCCGGTGACTACTTGTTCATATTTAATTTGTGTAGCACCGTGCCATCTTTCCGGTGACTACTTTTTCATAATTAATTTGTGTAGCATTAGGCCATCATCTACTTTCTCATATTGATTTGTGTAGCATGGTGCCATCATTCCGGTGATTACTTTTTCATATCTTATATGCGTGGCACCGTGCCATCCTTTCGATGACTTTTTTTAAAATCTGATTTGCATAGCACTGTGCATCTCTTCGGACTACTTTTCATATTTAGTTTGCGTAGTACCGTGGATTTTTTCGAACTACTTTCTCATATTTGAGTTGCATAGCACGATGTGTCTTTTTGGTGACTCCTTTTGATTTGTGTAGTTCCATTCGTCTTTTTGGTGGCTCCTCAAATTTGATTTGCGTAGTTCCATTCGTCTTCTCGGTGACTCCTCAAATCTGATTTGCATAGGGTTGTGCCATTATCCCCACCCTACCCATATAATTTCTCTTTTTCAGTAGGGCCATGCGATCATTTCGACTAAACTCATATAATTTTATTTCTTAGGCGTATGAGCATGTTCCAACTGGTTTTTCGGTACCTTTCTTGTTTAACATCGACTCCTCTATTGATTCCAACATGATCCATATACTCTATACTAGATTTTAAGCACTTTCGGCGACTGTTGCATTGTGAAGATGTCTATATGGAGTAACCACCTAATTTTTTTGCTCGGAGGGAGTTTAGTAGCCTTGTATGTCGATTGTGTTCAGTCACTCTATGGTCTGAAATAGTCTTTGCAAGCTTGGTTTGGGAAGTTCAACACCGTAATTTTTTCACTTTGTGTTTTATCAGCATTTTGCATCAAATTCAGTATTTCATGAGAATACCAAGCACATTGAGATTGACTGACATTATGCATCAAATCCAGTAGTATTTCATGAGAAAACTAAGCACATTGAGATTGACTGTCAATTTTGTAAAGTCGAGTGATCAACGGGTAGATATCTCACCAAGCTTCTCATCGGTTCGCGTATTAATTACATTTGTAACAAGCTAGATACATATGATTTGTATGCACTAGCTTGAGGGGGAGTATTAGAATAGGAATAGGTATATACAATCCTACTTAGAATAGAAATAGGAATAGGAATAGTAATAGAAATATGAATAGTATTTACTTTCGTACTTGGTAAAGGATTGTATTGTAGTTCTATAAATAGGGTCTCCATGTAATAATATCGATACAACAATTCAATAATATTTTTTTCCAATATTTCTCACAAGAACAACTGATTGAAAAGAAAAAGAACTACATACCTTGCGCAATCGAGAAACAGAAAGAGAAGAAGAACCAACGTAAGTATTTTTACAAAGATTCCAGCCGTAGTCGACAAAGGAGGGAAAATATTTGGTAAAATTTACGTAAGTATTTTTACAGAAATAAAAAAAAACCTACTTAGCGCTTGTCTCTAAAAGCGAGCTTTTTCTAGCTTTTATAAAAAGCACGCTTCTCGCGTTTGGGACAGAAGCACACATTTCTTCACTATCGCGTCACTTCAAGGCATTAGAGCGACAACCTATTGCTTCGCTTCTCGCTTTAGCAAGCGCTTCAACGTTTTTAACAAGACTGGTTTGGAGCCAACCCATTGGACCAACTTGGGATGATGGTCTCCGTTTAAATACTAGATTTAGTTCACTTACGTAGAACTCAAACTAGTGTACTAAAATACAAGCCCCATGCCAATTGAGCATAGTATCTTTAACATACTTTTGGAATCTAAACTTGTAAATATAATGATTTATTTGGTTGAACCATTGAAACACACGTGTGCTAACGAACTTGGTATATGAGATTTTGCCTTCTAGGAATTAAGATGAAATTGTCCGTTGTATTGACTTTATATACTTAATTGTATTTTGGTGATTCTTTCTAATTATGTGCTTATACATAATGTCTTTGGAATGTTTCAGTGGAGATTGTGAACTTGGAATGTTTTGCTTTGGTTTCAAATGACACCAGAGCTAAATATTCCAAGTCCACATTCCCACTGAAACATTCCAAAGACATTATGTATAAGCACATAACTAGAAAAAAAAAATCAAAATGCTTCTGTAATAACCAAAATACTAAGTATATGAGTCAATACAATGGACAGTTTCATCTTAACTTTGAGAAGGCAAAATTTTATATAACAAGTTCGTTGATACGCATATATGCTTCAATGCTTCAACCTAATAAGTCGTTACATCTCTAGGTTTAGATTCAAAATGCGTGATGAAAATGACTATGCTCAATTGGCAAAGGCTGGTGGTTTGTATTTTAATACAATGGTTTGAGTTCTATGTCAAGTGAACTTAATCTAGTATTTAAATGGAGTAAAGTGAGATCATCATCTTTGAGTTTTGTACTGTACATTAGCCCAAATGATTGGCTCCAGACCAATTTCTCGGTTACCAAATAAAAATATGACTACAAAACTCATCGTTACAAAAAACTTTTATCTACAAAGTTAACATGTAATTGATTAGCATAAGTTATTGCATATTGACAAATGCTACCAATTATCCTTGCAGTGTTATCAAAGGCGCACTTAAGCCTTGAAGCGAGGCTCAAAACATGTTGAACGCTTTGTCTCGTTTAATGTGCTTCAATGTTGTCAGCAAGGTTCTAAAACATATTTTTCCTTGCCAATGAACTTCTTCTAAAGAGACGACACTAAACAATTGATATTTCATTTTATCGTAATTATTTTTCAATTTCTTTTGTTCATATATTTTTCATTCATGCTTATAAGTTATTAGTCTTGGACTCAACATATATATTTTTATTTTTCTCCCTTCGCCTTTTTTTCTTTAAAGTCCACACTTTATTTGCTCTTTGTGCTTGAAGCCCCAATAGACCTTAGAGCTTTTTTGCACTTTTCGCTTTTGACTACACTTTATCCTTGCAAAATTGAGGAAACTCATTCACTTCCAAACCCCCACCCTCCTCCTCTACTACTTTTACGTAAGCATTATATGGTGATATCTCGATTTGGAGGCAAAATGGAATGGTTAAAGAGGACTTATAGAGCTCGTTTGGATTAGCCAATAAGTTTTTTAAGTGTTGAAACTGTTTTTGTAAATAAGTCGTTATGTATTTAGATAGAATCAATAATAATCAGTTGACGTGTTTGGTAAAAAAATGCCTATAGGTTACTTTTTATTTGAACCCTTAATTTTTTGACAAAAAAAATACAAAGTTAATAGTATCTTTAAAAAGAAAAGAGAAAACACGGATATAGAATGAATATGAAGTTGGATCTTTTATTTTGATAAAGATATTTTGAGAATTAAGAAGATATTAAGGATAAAATTGTGAAACTCTTTTGTCAAACTAGAAATACTTATAAGGTGAAAAGCCACAAGTCACGGGTGACCAACTTATGACTTTTGGCTGATTTTAGCCTATAAGCATTCAACTTATAAGCACTTTGAGGGTTTACGAGACGTGTAAATTAGCTAAAAAGTGCTTATAAGCCAGCCTATAAGCTTAGCCAAACACCCTTATAGTAATTTATTGGTTGATTTATATCCAAAATGCTATTGCGAGAAATTACCAAAAGTTTGTTTATTAAGAAGCCAAGGAATTAAGGGATAACAAATGTGAGTTAAAAGTTTTCACCTCTTTCTACTGCTCTTCCATTAGAGTTATGTGATGGATTCTTGGATATGAAGCACGGTAGAAATTTCTTATAGATTTTGTTGTTTTAGGTACCCAAAAGAGCCCCAAGTTGTTTCTCTAGATCCGGGCCTTCCTCTTAAGAATTTTCCATGCTAGTTGAAGTTGAGCTGCCCTGTTTCCATGCATACAACATTTGCTTGGGTTTTCAAAAGAATAATCTATTTAGTACTTTATCAATCCTTACAAAAATAGAACCTACTTGAAATCTATTTTGAAATTTATCAATATATTCTTGATACTTCAACAAATTTCATCTTAATTTGGAAACGTAATTATGACTTTAAAGACAATTTCTTAACTAAGGGACATGAATCCAGTCTTCATAAATATGCTTACAACGACCTATTTTCTCTGGTCGTTAAATCCATTTTTTGCTCAACATTATTGACGAGATAATATCCCGTCCTTAAAAAGTAAAATAACCAGTTGTTAAAAATTAATTAATCTATAAAAAAGAGATGCTACTATTTCCTTCCTTTCTTTTCCTCCAACCCACCCCTCCAAAAGAAACCCTTGGGCATTAATAGAAACACACCCCCTGTTTAAAAGAACTAGTCATCTGCTCCGTCCCAACATGTTCATCTGTAATTGTTATCAAAAGTATCACCTTAGTTGGCATCCATTGTTCATATCAGAGTTTCTTCTCAAGATAAGGTTAGAAACTTACCCTTTTTGTATGTTAATTTTGGTTCAGTTAATAGGGTTATGATTGCACTTGTAAGTACATGGATGTTGGGTTTTCTTTCATGATGGTTGATCAAGAATTTACGTCATTATTTATTACAATTTTTCCTAATATGGATTTAAGAATTTTTAAATTTTCTTAATCTGAGCTAACGAAACAAAAAATTATGGCATGGTCGATTTCAATGTGCAATCGCCATATAATCATCTTTATTTATTCCACTGCTTTCGATTTGTGTTATTCTTTTGCTTTCTCCTTCACAATGACCAGGAGGAAGGCCATCCCATAAAAAGAGCAAGGAAGAAAGTTTTAAACTATTCCTCTCTTCAAGAAATAACAATTGCAGAATAATTTTCCTGTTCCTAAACCAATTTGAGTACAAATTGCAGTTATTGCCTCTATCAACATTGGAGTCATCATACAATTCTTTTAATGTGAAGAAACTTGATGGTATACATGCTTCTTGTCGTTGACATTTTCTTCTTCGTCTGAATTTATCCCTTTTCACTTTATAAATGGTTTATTTGTCTATTCAACAGCCGCTTTTGCTGTAGATCCTCTTTATCATCAGACATCAGCTTAGTTGATGAAGGTGGTGCAAAGGATTGCCGTGTCCTTTTTGGTTCATTTGAGATACCCTGGGAAGTCTGTACCAGAAGCAATTCCACATGATAGATCAGAGTCTATTGATATATGTGTTGCTAAAGGTTTGTGGCTTTGGAATTGTATGTGGTTTTGGGTTATTCTTTCATTTAGATGCTGGAAGGTTCTTTTTATGTGATCCACTATCAATTGATTGTTAATAGGCCTTCTCTGTTAGTATAATTTGTGTTGAAGAAATGATGTTGAATATGCCCAAGAAGGATTAGATATTGCCCCGTCTGAGGCATATATTTGTCAATTTGGTGGAGAGATGCCGGTGCCAGCTGAAACAGATTTCACCAGAACAAACTTTGAGGTGTTCAGCCTAGATATGGATGATGATGCATTTGACAATTGTAGAACCTGACCGACGGACCATGATGATGATGGAAGAAGTTTGTCAGATCAAGGCTCTCACAGTGTTGATCAAATTCTTCAAACCAACAGGAGATGGAAAACACTTTACTTTTTGTTTCCTTCAACATTAATTTGAAATTGACGCCCTTGAAAACAGATGAACTGAAATTTTGTACTTTTTTTTGTTTGGTTTCCCACCTGGTGTCTGGCACCCACATTGGAGTCCGACTAAATCCGGATTCGCGCCGGGAAGTCCCACATTGGGGGGGCAGGACAGTGAACCATTTACTTTTCTTGATGCTGAGGATGATGACAGATCTGATGATTACTTGTTTTGTAGTCCAGGATTTTCTTCACATTTCCTGGGTGGTATTTATCATTGGAAGCATCAGAAGGTGAAAAGTAAGCTTCCATAGGAATACCAGAAGGAATTGTAACTTTTCCAATCCTCCTCTCTCCAGTCATGGGAGAAATCTACAGCAGTTTAAAGTTTCTTTGGTGTTCAATATCTCATGAAAATTCTCAGTCTTAGAGGAGCCTTGATATGAAGATGGATCACCAGTAAAATCTTAGAAAACAAAGAGTGAAGAAGCAGAATCTGAAATTGCTTTCACCAAAGCTTTCGACATTGATCTATCACATGGCTTTGCTCCTCCAAAGAATCCCATGTTAGTACTATTTCCAGAAAATAGAACACTATGTAACAGGTTACTTCCAGAAGATTGTCATTATCAACCTAAAATCTTGTGAAGCTGTTTCTTTGAGCCAATGTCACGGTAACTCTAGTCACCTTGACTAGTCTGTTATGTGCTGACTACCTTAGAAAAATATTATGATTGCTTGCATTCTTTTGCCTTAGTGCCTTGGAAGGAGAGGAAAGCAAATCCCAGGTTAGATAACTTTTATGGCCATCCGCCCCAAGAGGTTTGTTGGAGGCATCAATCGAGAGCGTTATGGTTGAAGGAGGGGGACTTTAATACTAAATTCTTTCACAGGGAAGCAGTAGCAAATAGAAGCCATGTGGGAAAGGGGGAAGTAGTCGAGGGGGCAGTTGTAGATTATTATGAAAAATTGTTTAAAAGAAAAAGTGGAGTGGAGGCCTACTATGGGGGGTTTAGGGTTCAGTCTAATCGGACGGGAGGTGAATGGTTGGAGAGGGCAATCGAGGAGGAGGGGAAAAGAGTGGCGGAGTGTTGAGCATGTAACAAAGCTCGGCCCCAAATGGTTTCTCTTTGGCTTTTTTTTAGCATTGCTGGAATACAGTCAAAACAAATGTGATGAATTCTATTGCTGAGTTCCAACATAGTAGTGAATTTGAAAAGAGTTTGAATGCCTCGTTCATTGTTATAATCCCTAAATGGGAGTGAGCTACGAGCGCAGTGGATTATAAGACTTAAGAAGGCGTTGGCTGAAGTCGTTTCTACTTCACAAAATGCTTTTGTGGAGGGCAAACGGATTTTGTATGCAGCGTTGGTGGCAAACAAAGTGATGGATTCAAAGATAAAGCAGGGAGTACCTGGTGTGTTGTGCAAACTTGATCTTGAAAAAGCATACGATCATGTGAATCGGAAATTCCAGGATTGAAGATCTTCCTGCTATACTCTCCACAATTGTAATTAGGAACCTGTAATTTGTTGTGGCAGGTTCTGGTTTTTTGCTTTGGAATAGAATACAAGTTGTTACCTTCTCAAAAAAAATTCCAGGATTCCATTATGCTTCAAATGTGATTTGGGGAGAAGTGAAGGAAATGAATCTACTTTTGTGTTTCTTTGGTGAGATTTTGGAGCTATGCTAGCTTGGGATGATGATAGTGGATTTCCTGGGACCTTTTATGAATTGATGGCAATGCATTTAGTGATGTTGGGAGGTTAAGTACACTTGTCTCTCAACCTCGCCAGGTTTCTTCCTCTTCTCAAATCTTGACTATTTATGCCTGTGGTTCTGCAATCTAGATTCCTCCTAGTGTAACTTTTAACCCTCAGGCCAACAGTTGATCAAGTGTGATTTATACAGATTAAGATCTTCCACAGAACTATGATATAAACATTTTATCAACTTGTACTAAACTGGTTACTACCAAATATTATCTTGTGCAGGTACCAGGCCCTATTCTTCAAAAACCATGTCCACTGATTTTTATTTTTAAGAACTCCGCACTTTGGCTGTTCTTTTAATTTTCTGTTGTGCCTGTTACTTTTTTTTTGGGTGGGTGGTGGGTGGGTGGGGTGGCTGTTTGGTACTATTGGTGTTAAGTCGTTGTTTATGTTGAAAATAAATAATAACTCATTGAGAACTTTTGTGGAACTGATGAGTAGTATTAGTTCCCTTTTTCTTTAGGCTGAAATGGAGAGAATAAACTTGAATTTTCAAAAGTGGTGTTTAGTACCAGGCTGTGTTGATAGGTCAATTTTTTGTGCTATTCAAGATTGGAGTGTTCTGAATTCTGAGGGAGACGAAGAATGCACTTAATTTTGACAATTGTCAGTTACTATTTGTCTTGAGATATGAGCAGTTGAATACTAGAGAAGAATCTCATTAAATAGACTTTGTTGTGATGGTGGTTCAGAATTCACTTTAAGTATGGTCACACAACTATAAATTATGGTAATTCATCTTGTGCGTCCAATTTGTTTAACCTGATATATATGGTTTATTTGCATCAACAAGTTAAATTGGAGAATATTAGATGTTGATTAGTACTAGTTTTGTTGTAGTTCTTGTTTTTGATCTGTAGCATTGTTTATTCTTGATTTCAATAATCTGTCCTAGTATGTTGTTTATTGATTATTGCACTATTCTGTTGTTGTTGTTGTTATATGTTGATTAGAGCTATGAATTTAGTAGTCCTAGATGCGTTGCACTTAGTGATACAAAGAGTAGAATTATTGAATCTGTGAAATTCAGTCTGTGTACAGGATTAGTGTTTCCTGTAATGACTTGGGGGTCATTTGGTTTAAAAACAAGTCGGGAATTCTAATGTAGGGATTAGTAATACAGAGATTGTAATGTAGACATTATTTTTTATTAGGTGTTTGGTCTATGTAATAAAAGTTGGATATACATTTTATCATTTACAATTATACCCTTGCCTTCTTAACAGAATAACAACATCATGTTGCCTGTAAAGAGCTTTATTTTGGTGAATGAATCTTTTAATACAAACATGTAATAATTAAATGGAGACTCAGATATGGCGGAGGAACAATTAGCAAGTAAAGGGGAGGTCAAAAGAAAGCCCAAATCACCAAAGCCACCACAATGTTCCTGGTCCACCCGATTAAACACAAAAGCAATGAGATACAAACAACAAAACCAACTAAAACAAACAAACACCCAATTGGTGCCCAAGATCATAATGGGTTGTTTGTTGAAGTAGAACAACGGGCAATAAAGATAGAAATGGGTTGTCTGCAGAGTTGAAGTGGAAGTATGTTATGAATGATGACTCACTGGACAGGGTTAGTTTAGTCTTTTAGGTGATTTATCCCTGTATAGCTAATACTAGGATTAGTTATTCCATGTTGCCTTCCGTATATAGTTATACGGAGATTCCGGTATAAGAAATACAGTTATTATTTATACCATATGTGAAATGGTCAACCAAATATAGGACTAACTAATACAAAGTTTGTATTGTGATTATTTTCTGCAATACGTCAAACCAAACGCCCCCTTAATGTTCATACTTAAACAAGTGAAAAGGAGAGAATTAACTGAGATTTGAAAGGTGATTGTTCAGTGACGAGCTGTGTTGTTAGATTGGATTGTTTATAGCGTGATGGTTTGGAAGTATTAGCTGTGTAAGCTTGACAATGATGGGTCAGTTACAGTGGTCCGTCTTCAAGTAAGCAGTTGATTATAGATGAGCATCTCTTAAATATTGTTTGTTGCAGAGGTGGTTCAAAATTCATTTAAAAGCGTCATTTAAAGTTGTGATGTGGTTGAGCTGGTTAGAGGTAATTTGGAAGTGTGATGTCAACTTGGTTGATGAGAGTTCTTTTGTAATGGATGAGTTGTTGCAGTCAATTTTTTGGCGATGGAGAAATCAGTCACAAGCCAACCCTTTGGTCAACATAGCTTTCGAAACTCGGGAATGATGGGCTCACTCTTTACTTTTCTCCACTCAAGTACTGAACTTAGTTCGTTTGACATAGGACTCAAACTAGTAAATTAAAATACAAGTCTCCCAACCCTTGCTAATTGAGCATAATCATCTTTTATTACACTTTTGAAATCTAAACCTGGGGATGTAATGGTTTATGGCCATCTGCTGTTAAAAGTTTGTACTTTGATATAATTATGAATGAATAACATTTGTTGGTGATAGATTCTGTTTTTGGTGAGTTGATTTCAAACTGCAATGTTGTATTTTTATTAAAATACATTTTTGCTAGGTCTTCTTGTCTACTAGAAGGACATAGATGTGACTTTTTGCTAGGTCTTCTTGTCTACTAGAACAGTGACATAGATGTGACTTAGCAAAGATGGCAATTCTTTAAGTGCTTCTAGATTATTTCATAGGTTTTTACTTCTACATATAATTATAGTGTATTGCCATGTCCTTTGTCTTCAACTAAGTGCACGTGTGACACTTGGCAACTCTCTCACAATCTTGCACAACTTACTCACGATCTTGCTATGCCAAATTTGCTAAAAAAAGCTAGTGTATTGTAGAGAACTTGATTATTTTTTTTCTTGATGATTTACAAATGAATGCCCCCCCACCCCATACACACACACACTCCCACACCCTCCTCAATACTAGTAATATAGGGGCTAGTGGGTAAATAATAATTATTGTACAAGTCCCTCGTATCTTCCAAGGACTTCCCTAGCAAGTAGCAAATCCATTTGTTTGGTACTATTGGTAATAAGTCATTGTTTATGTTGAAAATAAATCATACCTCATTGAGAACTTTTTGTGGAGCTGACGAGTATTAGTTCCTTTATTCTTTAGGCTGAAAATGGAAGAAATGATACCTCGGCTCATGTCTGTCATTGGAAATGTCGAATTTGCACGTTGCTTGCTTGATGGGAACTCATATCCAACAGGAAAAATTCTTCTTTGTACAGTAGCTATGAGAAAATTAGTTTGTCTCTCTCTAGAATCTGCTAGATGAAGACCTTCTTTTGACCGCATTGAAGCCTTTAGTTTTCCTTGCCTGAATTATTAAGGTACACAAGATTGAATTCCAGTATGATAAAACATCCAAACAAGTAGATGTTCAAGTGCTTAAGGAAACACTTGGGGACCAATTGAATCAAACATCAGTGAAGGTAAGTTCAAACTTTATACTTCACTGGATGAGTGTAGCTTTGTGCATTTTCCCCATGTAGAATTCCCACTAATATACGACATGATTTATGATTGACTTCTTATAATCATTCCCAGTGATGGTTCCACATCAAATGATGAGGACAGATCATTATTCAGGCTCTGTTTTTTACCATAAATTTTGGTTCCAAAATTTGAAATACTACGTGGAGATCATTTTAATTAACTGTTTGTTTATCAAATTGGTCTAATATTTCAACTTCAAATTTGAAGTTTGAATTATACATTTTGCGAGTTTTTTCAAGTTTTCACTCACAAAACTTCAACTTTGTTTCCATGTCCAAACACAACTTCAACTTCTAAATACCCTTTTTCAACTTCAAATGCTACTTCCTTTTCTTTTTCCAAATCTCAACCAGATCATGTTCAACAAAAGCCTACTTACTGTTTATTAGAGAACATACAGGTCAAACACTTTACATTTTTGTTCTTCTTAAATAATAGCTAGTGAAAAATGTTGTAATGAGATGAGTATATGGTTCATCTTTTTTCTGCAGTATATATTTGATAAGTAGATATCTGGCTATCTTAATTGGATATGTACTTTGAAATTAAAGGATTACAACTATCTCAAATTGGATATGTATCTTTTTGTTGGTTGGTTTTGTGACAATTTCACTTCTGTTTAAACAAAGAGTACAGTATTTAATTCATTATAATATTCTTTTATGCATTAATGATTTTATTTTAGAAGTTACTCCTTTTGCCCCATTTTATATGACAACAATCGATAGGACACTAAACATATAATATTAATTTGACTTGTATACCATTTAAAGAATAAAGGGATGCATTGAAGCAATAGTAAGAAAGTATGTTAAGGTTTAAATTTGATTTGTTAAATAATTTTGAATTGTTAGAACTTATGGAAGTTATAATTTGAAACGAACCATAAATTTTGCCAAACATGTAGTGATGTCCCAAACTAAAAGATTATGATGGGCGGAGGCAGTAAATTGGACTGAACTATCTTCTTGCAGACAGTTTCTTTTGTTTATTATTATAATAAAAATAATAGTTTACATGTCTTTGGTTTATTGTGTTTCAATTATCACACTATTTGTTGTACCGATCTTTCTTGTAAACTTTACACTGCCTTTCTTAATAACTGTTATGCTTCTTCATTGTTTTCGTCCTCTTGTACTTAAGTTTGATGCACTAGAGCCGAGGGTCTATCGGAAACAACCTCTCTACCTCCTCGAGGTAGTGGTAAGGTTTGCGTACACTCTACCCTCCCTAGGCCCTACTTGGTGGGATTTCACTGGGTATGTTATTGTAGTTTACATGTCTTTCAAATTTTATTGGCACACATTTTCAACTTGTTAGAATTTGATATCGCGTCAACTTATAGATTCAATTGATTGGAGGGAGATGTTCTGCATTTTGTACAAACACCACTGAAATCTCCGTTATTTCAAGCTCTTAAATTGAGTGTAGTATTCCATTTTTGTGATATATCTCATACTCCAATATAACAGATTAACTAATTTGTTGAGAAGGAAATTTGTAGATAACAAAAACATGTTAATTTTGTAGATATTTGATTGTTAGGTACAGATCTATCTGTTATTCATACACTCAAGGAAGAAGATCTCAATTATATATGTTTGAGTTCATTTTGCTTTTAGAGGACCTTAAAAAGCCAAAGAGTGACAAATGGGGGAGAGTTATTCATCCGAAGTCCCAAGGTGGCCTGGGAATTAGAGACTTGTCAATGCATAACAAAAACATGTTGATGAAAGGGCTATGCAGATATCACAAGTGGATCAAGCCTTGTGGAAAAAGGTTGTGAATGCCAAACATGGTACTAATAATCACTGGAGCACCAAGGTTGTTAGTTCTCCATTTGGTGTGGGTCCTTGGAAGTATATCAGCAAGTTAGGGGTGGAATTCTATCTCAATTGTAAGTTTTAAGGTGGGCAGTTGATTAAAAGTTAGGTTCTGGAACATTACAAGCTGATTTTCCTAGTGTCTATGCAATAGCCACAAGCAAATCTTCAACCATCTCTCAACATCGAGCTGACAATACCTGGAACCCTCAATTCAGAAGGAACTTCCAAGACTGGGAACTACAAGACCTTTTCAGCTTATTGGAGAGGCTAGGAGTTGTCCAAATCAGTGATCAATCACCTGACAGACTCATTTGAGGGGATAAAGTGATTGGTAAATATTTTGTGAAGGCAGCATACAATTCACCATGTGCTCAGAATGAAATGCTAGTTAATTGGCCATGGAAGTCAATCTGGAAAACCAAGTTTTCCCCCAAGGTGATTTGTTATAGCTGGCTAGCCCTTCATGAAGCCTCCCTCACCCAAGACAACCTCGTCAGGAGAAAATTCCACATTGTCAACAGATGCTTCTTGTGTCACCAGGCCCTAGAGACCAACAGACATCTTCTTCATTGTCCAGTAGCCACAGGAATATGGAACATGTTCATCTAAGTTTTTGGTCTAAAATGGGTTATGCCAAGTAGTATTAAAGATGCACTGGTTAGCTGGAGCTCATGGAAGGTCGTAAAACCCGTCAGGAAAGTATGGAAGATGATCCCTGCTTGCATTTTTTTGGTGTGTATGGACAGAAAGAAACAATAGATGCTTTGAAGGCACCTCTTCCTCAAGCTACATTCTTGTGTCTAGAATTTTAACAACCCCCTGTAGCTGGAGCAATTTCCCCCCTGTCAATTCCCCTGAAACTTTTTTGGATTTTGTTAGCTCCTGAACTTTAGATATTAGCCTTTGTAATAGAGCTAACAATGTAAATTATGCATCTTCTTTATGCCTTCTATGAAATCTTTTATCTGGTTTATGGCACAGTACTCATGTTGAAATTTGTTATTTGGTACAGTACCATATTACTTTGATGACCTTTGCATGAAATTTATTGAACATGTGCGATGCTTATTGGAGTGTTGGAATGAATTTAGGCCAACTTAAACAGTGAGTCAAATGGAGGTAAATCTACCTAAGGTCAGATGAGGAGCACTACAGAGATACGTATTGCTTGGACAAAGGGTGAGCACAGGTCAGTAACGATTGAGCTTTGTTCACTTTTTTTTTTTTTGTGTTTTTTTTTTTGTAGCTTTGATCACTTCAGACAATATTATGCTAGATGGCTTTTCGCCAAGTGTTAATGAGAAATTCGCGAGTACATATCTTCTGATAATCATTTATTTTAAACCAATATCATATTTCTGTCATCCTTCAGTTATGTTTAACTTGGCATTCCCTAATTGTAACTAGGAAAATACTATAATAACTTGACTTACGGTTTGTGTATTTTGGGCAATGTAGAGTAGAGTTTGAGACAGAAAGATTGGGCTGCTTCTTTGTTCTGGCATGGATGGTTGGAGTTGCGTCGAGAACGTTCATCACGAAGGTTAGAGTTGCCAATGCATCTGCAAACTTATTTTTTTCTCAGTAGTGGAGAAAAAACTTATTTTCTTGTTGAAAAGGCGCTTACTATACATGGCGACACAAGTATGCCAGTAAGACCAGTTTCGAAATCCCTATTACGCAATGGAGACAGAGATCTCAAACATCGTAGACAAAGTATTTTTCTTATATTATATGAGGGGGGTGGGGGAGGGGGGGATATGTTGTGTTCTTGAACTGATAATTCATCAATAATTGCACACAATTTTAATAGAGGGACAACCAGTTTTTAGACCATTGAATGATTTTTGCATTCTAGCTAGTAGTTCTTTGGAATAGAGGCCAGTCGCCCCATCATTCTGTGTCTCTACTGGTTCTTATTTTGTTAAAAACCTTTTGGGTGGCCCAACGGTTTGGGTTTGGGACTTCCATGTTGGAGGTCTCCAATTTGAAATCCCTTGCCAGCGAAAGCAAAAGGGGTTTGTCTCCTGGGTCGAGCTCGTCGCAACATGCTTGCTTAGTGCGGGCCACCTCTCCTATGTGGTTTGCGAGCTATTGTATAAGCCCAATGTCGTGTGTGACTTGTTTAAGATAACAAGATTCAAAGTGCACCAAGACTCTTACTCCCTCCGTCCCATTTTATGTGACACCATTTCCTTTTTAGTCAATCCCAAAAAGAATGTCACATTTCCTTATATGATAAATATTTAAAGGTACAATTCATCTTTTACCCTTGTTGGTCTCACTTAATTTTAAAATAATACTCCAATACATTTATGAGGAGAGAGAAAAGTGAGTCTACTTTTCAAAGGGCAATTTGATAAACATTTCAAAGTCTTCATTTATTTCTTAAACTCCGTGCCCGGTCAAATGTTGTCACACAAAATGGAATGGAGGGAGTAATGTTTTTGTTTCTTAAAATTTTGTGTCTACTTTAACTAAGATACTTTCATTGAATCGATAGAAATAACTATTATATGTAATTTCCTAGATAATAAGATAGGACCACCCTAGCCTCAAGCAAAATAGTTGGTTTGAAAATGAAATGTCCGTTCAACTAGAGTATAAGGTAGACATCAATTTAGTATTTATCAAACAAAACTACCATATCCTCTTTGTTTAATAACAATGACTAGTTAAGGACCATTTAGGGGCCCAACCTCACCAAATGTGACCTTAGGTCAATATCAAAATTAATTTTTTATGTCTAGGCAATTTCTTACATGAGCTTTAAAGTCACTATTTGGTACTAGTAATCCATTAAACAAAATAGTACAATATGATGTATATGTTGTTTGCTGTTTATCTTCAAGTTCTTTCTTCATAATCCCACTTGCCCTATCTTCAAGTCCAAAAATAATGTCACCAAGTGTGGCAAGCTCTTGCAAGAAGACAACACATCAATAAATTATGCTAATATGTGTTTTCCGAACTTAGCTAGATAGTCTCTTATCGTTAAAGACATAGGTTTTTTTCCTTTCAATTATTCCTACCGAATATCAAAACAAATCATAATGATTGTTTTTAGTCATGAGTTTCTGCCAACAGAGTCGGTTAACTAATATCGAAAATTAGCCGACTAACATACACAGAAAATGTTTAAAATTTTGAATTTCTATTTCGTGACACTGAAATGCTAAAAAAAGAGACAAAGTTCCCTACTTTAAAAAAAGGTAAAAAAAAGACGTCATTAATGAAAATGCAATGAGTACTGGTCACTAGCTATAGACTTGGTCTTGCCAAGTTTAAGGGCCATTGAAGTCAGTCGACTAATTTTTTTAAAATAAATCAATGGACTAACATACATGAAAAATATTTAAAATCTTGAATTCTTATTATATGACATCGAAATGCTAAGTAAAGAGAAGCCATTACTGAAAATGCAAGAAAGTACTAGTCATCAGGATTGTGAGGCCCATCCTGGCTAAGTTTGGGGGAGTCGGTAGAAAATTTTCAAAAAATCAATAGACTAACACACAAGAAAAATACTTAAAATCTTGAATTCTTATTATGTGATACAAAAATGATTTAAAAAGAGACGTCATTAATAAGAATGCAATGAGTACTTATCACCAAACTTGTGAGGCCCGATTGAGCCATGTTCAAGGGCCAACAACGTCGATTGACTAATTTTCAAAATATTATAGACTAATATACACGAAAAATACTTAAAAATTTTTAAATTTCTATTATGCAAAAGAAACGGTTAAATGGTTAAAAAAGAGATGTCCTAAATGCAAATGAAACAAGTACTAGTCACCAGGCTTGTGAGATCAAACCTGGCCAAATTTGCAGGCCAACAAATTCAGTCGACTTATTTTTGAACAATCAGTGAATTTCAAAAGATTTGCAAAAAAAGGTGTCAGAAATTCATAAAATTCATGTACTAACAGAACGAAAACTGAGAAAATCGTCCAAGAGTGGCCCATACATGCTAAAAAGTGGTGTGAATCATGGTGAGGCTATAGGTATTATTCTCCCCAAGTCATTACGGGGGACCTGTAAAGTTTTCGCAAAAAGAGTGTCTTAAATCCATATCACAAAAATATTTAAGTACACACAAAAATATGAGAAAAAAAATGCTTAATTTTTGTTGAGTGACCCCTAAATGTCAACAAAATAACGTGAATCATAGTGAGAATATAGATATTGTTCCCTCACGTCATTACATAGAGTCTTGTTATTTTTTTGCATAAAATGTAGCTGAAATTTGTGTTACCAAAAAAAATCATGTATTAACACACATGAAAAACTGAGAAAATCTCTTAATTTCTATTGAATTGCCCCAAAATGCTAAAAAAAAAGTGGTGTGAATGATGGTGAGGATATAGGTGTTGTTTCCCTAGATCATTAGAAAGGGTCATGTAAAGTTTCTGCAAATAAAAAATGTCTGAAATTTGTATTACCAAAAAATTCATATACTAACACACTAAAAATTGAAAAAAATCGCTTAATTTTTGTTGAGTGAATACTAAATGCTGAAAAAGTGGCATGACTCATGGTGAGACTATACGTATTGTTCCCCAGGTCATTACGGAGGATCATGTAAAGATTTTACAAAAAAGTGTCTGAAATTCATATCACCAAAAAATTCATGTTATAACACACACGAAAAAGTTAGAAAATCGCAAAATTCATGTTGAGTGGCCTCTAAATGTTAAAAATATGGTGTAAATCATGGTGAGACTATAAGTATTGTTACTCAAGGTCTTTATGGAGGGTCCTCTAAAGTTTTTGCAAAGAAAGTGTTTGAAATCTATATCATCAAAAAAATCATGTACTAACACATGGAAAACTGAGAAAATCGCCTAAATTCTGTTGAGTGACCCTTAAATGCTAAAAAAGGTGGCGTGAATCATGGTGAGGCTATAGGTATGGTTCCCCTATTTTATTACCCAAGGTTCTATAAAGTTTTTTTTTTAAAAAAAAAGTGTTTGAAAATTTTCATATCACCTAAAAATTATGTACTAACACACAAAAAACTTTAAAAAATCACATAATTTGTGTTGAGTATCCCCTAAATGTTTAAAATTTGGTGTGAATCCTGGTGACACTATAGGTATTGTTCCCCCATGTATTTACGGAGGGTTTTATAAAGTTTTTACAAAACAAAGTGCCCGGAATCTATATCACCAAAAAATTAATTCATGTTGAGTGACCCCTAGCTAGATGCTAAAAAGTGGTGTTAATCATGGTGATGGTATAGGTATTGTTCCCCCAGGTTATTACGGTGGGTCTTGTAAAGTTCTTACAAAACAAGTGCTCGAAAACCATATCACCAAAAATTTCATGTACTAATGCACACGAAAAACTTTAAAAATCACATAATTTCTGTTGAGTGGCCCCTAAATGCTAAAAAGTGGCATGAATCATGGTTAGGCTATGGAATTGTTTCCCGAGATCATTATAGAGGGTCCTGTAAAGTTTTTGCAAAAAAGGTATCTGAAATACATAACATCAAAAAATCCATGTACGTTATACACGAAAAATTGAGAAAAACATCTTAGTCCTTTTGAGTGGCCCCTAAATGCTAAAAAAGTGATGTGTATAATGGTGATCGTAAAGGTATTGTTTCCCAAGTCATTATAGAAGGTCCTATAATGTTTTTGCAAAAAACAATGTCTGATGTCTATATCACCAAAAAATTGATGTACTAACACGCATGAAAAATTGAGTAAATTGTGTAATTCTTTTGAGTGACCCCTAAAAATGTGGTGTGAATCATGGTGAGGCTATATGTATTATTCCTTAGATCATTACAGAGGCTCGTGTAAAGTTTTTGCCAAAAAAGCATCTGAAATTCATATCGCAAAAAAAATGCATGTATTAACACACATGAAAAATTGAGAAAATCGCCTAATTCCTGTTGAGTGACCCTAAATACTAAAAATGTGGTGTGAATCATAGTTAGGCTATAGGTATTATTTCCCGAGGTCATTACGGAGGGTCCTGTAAAAATTTTGTAATTTTTTTTTCTTGAAATTCATGTCACCAAAAAGTGCATGCATTAACACAAAATAAAAAAAAAGTCGCCTAATTTATATTGAGTGGCCCATAAACGCTAAAAAAAGTGGCGGGTATCATGATAAAGTTATATGTATTGTTCCTTAGATCATTACGGAGACTCCTGTATAAAAATTTTCAAGAAAGTGTCTGAAATTTATATCACCAAAAATTCATGTACTAACACATACGAAAAATTAAGAAAATCGTCTAATTCTTGTTGAATTACCCTAAATGCTAAAAATGTATGTGAATCATGGTTAGGCAATAGGTATTGTTCTCTGAGGTCATTATAAAGGGTCCTGTAAAGTTTTCGGAAAAAAAGTTTCTGAAATCCATATCGCCAAATAGCTTAACACACAGAAAATAAAAAAATAATTGCTTAATTTATGTTGAATGGCCCAAAATTGGCGTGAATCATGATAAGACTATTATTATTGTCCCCTAGATTATTACAGAGGGTTCTATAAATTTTTTGTAAAAAAAAGTGTATGAAATTCATATCACAAAAAAATTCATGTAATAACACTAACGGAAAACTAAGAAAATCACATAATTCCTATTGAGTGAACTTTAAATGCTAAAAAAGTGGTGTGAATCATGGTGAGGATATAGTTATTGTTCTCTAGGTCATTATGGAGGGTCTTGTAAAGTTTTTTGCAAAAAGAGTGACTCCATATCACAAAATAAAATCATGTACTAACACACAGAAAACTGAGAAAATTGTCTTATTCTTGTTGAGTGGCCTCTAAATGCTAAAAATGTGGCGTGAATCATGGTGTGGCTATAGATATTGTTCCCTCTAGTTATTACGGAGGATCCTGTAAAGTTTTTTGTAAGAAAATGTCTAAAATTCATACATCAAAAAAATCATGTACTTATACACATGAAAAACTGAGAAAATCATCTAATCCATGTTTGAGTGTCATCTAGCATCACCAAAAAATTCTACCCAATGCTAGATGCAGAGGCGCATAATAGATCGATATGAACATCATGAGCTGCCCCGTAATAAAACCAGTTGTTGCTGATACCTTCTTCTCAGTTCCTTCTTCCATAACCAGAGCTCGGAGAAGGAAGAGATAAGAGGGCCCTATGGAGAATGTGGTCAGAAATCCATAATAGAGTCCGACCACAACGAC